>PVKE010007926.1:0-49191 GCA_004027555.1 Craseonycteris thonglongyai
TTCAGGTTTATTGGGTAGATACCTAGTAGAGGAATTGCTGGGTCATATGGAAATTCCATTCCCAATTTTTTGAGGAATCTCCATACAGCCTTCCATAGTGGTTGTACCAGTTTACATTCCCACCAGCAGTGTATGAGGGTTCCTTTTTGTCCACAGCCTCTCCAGCACTTGTTATCCCTTGTCTTGTTGATTATAGCCATTCTAACAGGTGTAAGATGGTATCTCATTGTGGTTTTTATTTGGATCTCTCTAATTGCTAGAGAAGTTGAACATTTTTTTATATATCTGTTGGCCACATGTTTGTCTTCATGAGAGAAGTGCCTGTTTAGGTCATCTGCCCAATTTTTAATTGGATTGCTTGTTTTTTTCTTGTTGAGTTTTACAAGTTCTTTGTATATTTTTGATATTTTGATATCAGAGGCATAATTTTCAAATATTTTTTTCCCAGTTAGTTGGCTGTGTCTTTACTTTGTTGATGGTTTCCTTTGTAGTGCAGAAGCTCTTTAGCTTGATAAAGTCCCATTCATTTATTTGTGTTTTTACTTCCCTTATCATTGAGGTCAGATTTATAAATTTCTCCCTGAACCCCAGGTTTATAAGTTTAGTACCAATATTTTCTTCTATGCAATTTATTGTTTCCTTTCTAATTTACAGGTCTTTAATCCATATTGAGTTAATTTTGGTATATGGTGAGAGATCACAGTTCACATTCAGCCTTTTGCATGTGATTTTCCAATTTCCCCAGCACCATTTACTGAAGAAGCTTTCTTTTCCCCACTGTATATTTTTTGCTCCTTTATCAAAAATAACCTTTCCATATATTTGTGGGTTTATTTCTGGGTTTTCAATTCTGTTCCATTGGTCTGTGTATCTGTTTCTCTGCCAATCTGTGCTGATTACTGAGGCTTTGTAGTACAGATAAAAGTCAGGCAGTGAGATGCCCCTAGCTTTATACTTTTTTCTCAGGATAGCTTTTGTGATTCATGGTCTTTTGTGGTTCCATACAAATTTGATGATTTTTAAAATCTATTTCTTGAAATAATGACTGAGATTTTGATTGGAATGGCATTGAATTTGTATATTACTTTAGGGAGTATAGCCATTTTAACTACGTTGATTCTTCCAATCCATGAACGTGGAATCTCTTTCCATTTCTTTGTGTCCTCTTTAATTTTTTTTAACAGTGTCTTATAGTTTTCATTGTATAAATTCTTCACGTTCTTTGTTAGATTTATCCTTAAGTATTTCATTTTTTGTTGTTGTTTGTTTACAATGGCAAAGGGAATGGATCTTATCATCTCTCTTTCTGAAGTTTCATTGTTGGCATACAAAAATGCAGTTGATTTTGGGACATTGATTTTGTACCCTGCGACTCTACTGTATTTGTCTATTATTTGTAATAGATTTCTGATAGAGTCTTTAGAGTTTTCTATATACAGGATCATGGCATCTGCAAAGAGTGACAGTTTAACTTCTTTTCTCCTGATTCTAATACCTTTTATTCCTTTCTCTTGTCTGATTGCTCTGGCTAGAACTTCCAGAACTATGTTGAACAGTAGTGGTGACAGGAGGCATCTCTGTCTTGTTCCTGATTATAGGAAAATAGGTTTCAGCTTTTCCCATTGTGTATAATATTTGCTGAGGGTTTGTCATATATGGTCTTTATTATGTTGAGGTACTTTCCTTCAATTCCCATTTGATTCAGTGTTTTTATCATAAATGGGTGTTGTATCTTGTCGAATGCTTTTTCTGCATCAATTGGGATAATCATGTGGTTTTTATCCTTTGTTTGGTTAATGTGCTGGATTACATTGATTTATTTGCATATGTTTAATCATCATTGTTCCCCTGGGATGAGTCCCACTTGGTCATGGTGAATAATCTTTTTAATGCATTGTTGTATTCTGTTAGCTAAAATTTTATTTAAGATTTTTCCATCAGTGTTCATCAGGGAGATTGGCCTATAGTTATCCTTTTTGGTATTGTCTTTCCCAGTTTTGGTATTAGGAAGATATTAGCTTCATAGAATTAGTTGGGTAATGTTGGGTAATATTGTCTCCTCTTTAATTTTCAGGAGTAGTTCGAGGAGGATGGGCATTAGTTCTTCTTTGAATAACTGGTAAAACTCATTGGTAAAACCATCTGGTCCAGGCCTTTTGCCTTTGGACAGGTTTTGGAGAGTTGTTTCAAGTTCTGTACTGTTGATTGGTCTATTTAGGTTATCCAAATCTTCTTGGTTCAGTTTAGGTAAACTATGTTTTTTGAAATTTGTTCAATTCCTCTAGATTGTCAAATTTGTTGGCATAGAGTCTTTCATAATAATCTCTTATGATTTGTTTGTATTTCTGCAGTATCAGTTGTGATCTCTCCCCTATCATCCCATATTCTGGAAATATGAGATTTTTCTCTTTGCCCTTTGGTCAGCCTAGCCAGTGGCTTGTCAATTTTATTGATTTTTTCAAAGAACCAGCTCTTTGTGGCATTAATTTTATTTATTGTTTTTCTGTTCTGAATTTCATTAAGTTCAGCTTTAATTTTTATTAATTATTTTCTTCTGCTAGCTTTGGGGTACCTCTGTGCTTCTTTTTCTAGTTTTATAAGATGAGATATGAGGATGTTTAGTTGTAGTTTTTCTTGTTTTTAGATATAGGCCTGTAATGATATAAATTTCCCTCTTATTACTGCTTTTACTGTGTCTCAAAATTTTGGTACGTCATGTTTTCATTGTCATTTGTTTCTACAAATTTTATAAGCTCTTGTTTTATTTCCTCTTTGATCCAGTCATTTTTTAAAAACATGTTGTTCAATCTCCACTTATATGTGGTTCTCTCTGCACTTGATCTTTTGCAATTGATCTCTAGTTTCAATCCTTAATGGTCTGAGAATATACTTGTTATGATTTGAATGTTCCTAAAGTTGGTGAGGTTGGATTTAAGTGCCAGGTTATGGTCTATTCTTGAAAATGTTCCATGTGCACTAGAGTAAAATGTATAGCCCTGTGTTGCAGGATGAAATGCCCTATACATGTCAATTATGTCCATTTTCTGCAATGTGTCATTTAAAGCTGCAATCTCCTTATTTAGTTTCTGCTTTGATGATCTGTCCAAAGTTGTCAGGGGGGTGTTTAGATCCCCTACTATAATTGTATTTTTGTCAAATTCTCCTTTTAGATTTGTTATTAGTTGCCTTATAAATTTTGGTGCTTCCTGATTGGGAGAACATATATTGATGAGTGTCATGTTTTCTTGATGTATTGTCCCTTTTATCAAAATAAAATGTCCATCTTTATGTCTTATTATTTTTTATCCTGATGTCTATTTCATCAGAAATCAGTATGGCCACTCCTGTTTTTCTCTGACTGCCATTTGCCTGGAGTATTATTTTCCACTCTTTTACATTGAGTCTATGTTTGTCTTTGTGGCTGAGGTGTGTCTCTTGTAGGCAGCATATGGTTGGATTTTATTTTTTAATCCAGTCTGCTACCCTGTGCCTCTTTATTGGTGAATTTAGTCCATTTATATTCAGGGTGATAATTGATATATGAGGATATCCTTTATCTATTTCTTCTTTCCTTTTTATTTTTATTTTTTTGTTGTTCCAACTTTTCTCCATTTATTTTGATTTCTTGATTCAGGCTGAATAGCCTTCTTCGGTATTTCTTGGAGTGCTGGTTTTGAGCTGGAGTATTCCCTCAGCTTCTGTATATCTGAAAAGGCCTTAATTCCTCCTTCATGTCTAAAGGTTAATTATGCTGATAGTTAATTCTTGGCTGAAAATGTCTCTTTTAATATTTTGAAGATTAGTCTCCACTCCCTCCTGGCTTGCAGAGCTTCTGCTGAAAAGTCTGGTGACAGCCTAATAGGTTTTCCTTGGAAAGTTATATATTATTTTTTCCTGGAAGCCTTGAGGATTCTTTCTTTGTCATTGGTTTTTGTCATCTTCAGAACAATGTGCCTTGGAGAAGATCTGCTAGGGTCTAGGGCTCCTGTTTTTCTCTTGAATTTGGGGTTCTAGATCTTTCCACAGGTTAGGAAAATTCTCATCCACTATTTGTTTTAGTAGACTCTGAGAAGATTTTTATCTTGCTTCCTTCTGGTACCCCTATTATTGTAATATTGCTCTTTCTGATGTAGTCAGAGAGTTCTTATAAGGCTCTTTTATTTCTCTTGATTTCCATTTCCCTTTCTTCTTCCCTCTGTGACATTTCCATGTTTCTATCTTCGATTTCACTAATTCTTCCTTGCATCTGGTCAGCCCTGTTTCCTATGCTGGTCAATTCTTTTTTCAGCTCTCCCATTATGCCTTTCATTTGGAGAAGTTTCTTTTGGTTCTGCTCTAACTTTTCAATTTTATTGATAACGTACTCATTTTGCTCAGAAAATTTCTTGTTGAAGTCATTGAACTGTGTCTGGGTACTTTGCCAGCATTTACTGAGTTTTCTGAGTGTCTTGAGTATTGCAGTCCTGAATTTTGTTTCACTTAGATTTGATTCCATGTGTGCAAGCTCCTTTTCTAAACAATGTCCATGATATTCTGGAGGGGCTTTGGATTCTGAGGCCTGCATTGTATTTGATGTGTTGTTGTTGTTGTTGGGTTTTTTTTGTGGTTTTTTTTGTTTGTTTGTTTTGTTTTTTGCTTTAAGCATGAGTATGTTTTCCCTCTGGCTGTTTGCCTATCAGATGGACTTCTCTTTATTATTTCTTATGGGCTCAGTTGTGGGAGGAGGAATTTTTGGGAGATGGTTGAGGGAAGCAGTCAGTTTTTGTGTCCTGGGGTGGCTTTTCAAGTTGCTGTCTTAGCTGTTAGAAGGTAGGGTAGTTAAGGTTTGGGTGGAGGGTGGGGGCATGTGAGTAGGAGCTAGGGCGGGCCTGAGACACAATAGCAGATTCCTTTTTCAGCAGGGGGGCTGGTGGTTCAGTGTGGGAAGGGGCGCAGCAGCTCAGGTCCTTCCCCCTCTGATCAGCTGCTTTTATTTTAATCATGTCTGTGAGTCAGGCCTGCTGGGTGGTGGCAGCGGGGTGGTGGTGCAGGTGGGGGCTTGGCGGAGGCCCAGTTGGCTGCATGGGCAGGGGTGCAGCTGTGGTCTGGTCAGTGGTAGAGTGGCAGCACAGGGCAGCTGTAGGGAGCAGTTTGGTGGAGTAGTTAAAATACCCACCAACCGTTGAAACCAGATGGCAAGAAGAAGAAAATATGTATGAGAAATTCCTTCACATTGTATGGCCCTGGAGGATCGCTGATTAGTCAATGATGGGTAAGATTTCTCAGGGAGGAACAACCTAAGAAAGGCACAGTCACATAGGGGCCATCAGGAGAAAACATGGGGAGCAAGAGAGATAAGGCACAGATCCTCATTCCCCTCACAACTCTCCTACAGGAATTTCTCTTCTCTTGCCCTTTTCCCCCAGGGAGTGTAAGCCTGACTAACTCAGGGAGTTTGGAGAGAAGCAGAAGTACACTGACTTAAAGGGTTTAGGTCAGATGTGATTTACCATTTATCTTTAGTGTACCAGCACATTCTTTTCTCAAGGATGCTCTGATCATTAGTCATCCAATACTTGCTGCTTTGCAGTAAGATAAGTTTTTATTCTGTAAACATGAAGTCTGTGCTTAGCCATGAGGCAAATAGTCTCTGTTCTGTATTCAAGTTAATGCTTTTTACCATTAATCCTTTCTACCTTGTAGTCTTGTAAAATGTGTATGTAGCCTTTTTCTATATAATGAGCTATAAAAATAAACTCAGGGCTGGAGATCGCAGAGACTTTCTGACAGCCCTCTCAATCTCATCTCAGTTGTTTTTTTTTTTTTTTGTTCCTCTCAATCCTGACGGCCAGCTCTGGTTACCATTTAACTTTCACGGAAGGCTCCATCAGGCAGCAGCTCGGCCAGTGGCTCCATTGGGTCCCTACGTCCTCCATCAGCTCAAGCTGATTTCACTTTAAGTGCATCTAATGCAGCTGAGTGTTCTGCCTCCATAGCCCCCCCACCCCCCAGGCTTCGGCTGGTGGCTCCTACACTGGGTCTCTCAGTCCTCCACTTGAGCTGCTACCCTCACTTCAAGAGCTCTGTCTTCAAAAGGTGCTCCCTCACAGTCAACTCTAGGAGCTCAGTTGGGTCTCCTCTGTAAATCAGGGGTGCCGAGCTGCTGTGAGCTGGTGTCCTGCTCCCTCCTAACCCACCGTAGAAGTACAGCTACCTTGCTCCACAGTCCCTGTTCCACCTTAGGCTCCATGATCTGATTAGGGCACTGTGTGCTGTCCCTTGAGTTCGGATGTTAAATTATCCATAGTTTTGTGGGGCTTCCACTCTCCTTAGGTCTCGGCTTCCAGCCCACCCTCGATCCAGCTCCACTTTGACCATAGTCCCCCCAATCCCCCTTTGTTCTTGCCAGCCCCAGGCTGTACTCCACATCCCTGTCCCCAAACTGCTCCTTCACCTTCCCTCTCCTGCTCTCCCCTTTTTCCTCTAACCTTTGGGTGTTGTTCTGTGTTGTGTGATTCTCTCAGTTGAGGGTGCTTCTCAGGGTTTCCCCTGTGGATTCCCCTTTGTTCATAAGTCCCTTTCCAGGTAGTTATCAGGGTTCTCCTCTCATGCCACCATCTTTTTTCTGCAATATCTTCTCATGTTCTAAAGCAAATTATGTATAAGAATTGACTGAAGTATAATTAGCAATAATGCTCAAAAACTATAAACTAATATTATAAAAATAGCATATATATGTACTGATGGGTTAAAGTTTACAAGAGTGAAGTAATAAAAAGGGAATAGGGCCAGACAGAGAAACAATAGTGAGACCTGCTATAAAGCCTATAATAGGGGAAGCTGGGATGGCTCAGCAGGTTGAGTGCTCCCTTTGCAGCCCCAGAGTCTGAGTATCAAATCCCGGGCCTGGCCCAGGTAGACCCATATGCTGAACTGGGGTTTGCCCCCAGTTCAGTTCTTGCCGGTCCTATGTGGGAGGCTCCTGGCCCAGATCGTGCCCTACACAGCCCCATACCCACCTGTGGAGTGAAAGTACATGGAAAACTAATGCTGTCAACTATGGAGACTACTCTGGGCCCTCCCCATTCCGTCTGTCTTTCTTTGTCAAAAAACAATAAAAATAAATCTTTTGAGTCAATAATAAGTGTGCATGGAGGGAGGAGGGCCCTTGGCTTAAAAAAGTCAGCACAGAAATGAATCCAAATAAAACACTGTGAAAGAACTGTAAGAATTAGCTCTGGTAAAAATTACAGTGAGTTAAAATTGCAGGTGCCCCAAATCCACCTTTAATGCCTTTTCATGTTACTGTAACATTTCTTTTCTGTAAATCTTGAGTATAATCATGAATTTATTTATTTGTCCTATAAACATTTATAAAGTTCTTTCTTAGTTATAGTTGTTGTAGCTACAATGACTTGAACACTACCAACCAAGACCAAACAGCAATACTGATGCTGTAATTCAGGCAAGCATGTCATACATTCTAGTTGAAAGATCAGCTGTGCACATTCTAGTGCACCAGCATATCTGGCCTGAACTGGAAAGACTTTTGGCATGGGTTCCCACAGCAAAGAAAAAAACGTCATAGGGAAGGAGAAGGTTGGTGTATATCAAGAGCAGCCAAAGATCAAAGGCCTGGACACAAAGAAGAGAGTGTGTGGAGCTCCAAGGCCTTTGTTTTTTTATTACAGCAAGTTGTGCCAGTGTCCTCACAACTGGAGACTAAAATGAAAGTAAGACAAATATGCTTTAAAACTTTACTTTAAAATGCTGAGGGAAGCAAACCAAATGAAGGAAAACCAAATGAAAGGTGAGGCACTTCATATTACGGAAAGGATTTATTAATATTGTTCAGATGTCAAATCTTCCTAACTTGATCTATAGATTTAACAAAATCCCAATAAAAATCTCATAAAACTATTTGTAAGTGTCAACAAACTGATTTTAAGGTTTATATGGAAAGGCAAAAGACCAAAAAAGCCAATAAAATACTGAAGAAGAACAGTTAGAAGACTGAAACATGCCAAACATCAAGACTTACTGTAAAGCTCTAGCAATAAAACAGCATAGTATTGGTGAAAATAATAGAAATATGCAGTCAAATGAAACAAAATAGAAACCCAAAAATAGATCCACACAAATTTAGTCAAATAAATTTGACAAAGGTGTAAGAAGAATTAAATGGAGTGAAAATGGTATTTTCAATATATGTTACTGGAACAATCAGAGGTTTGTATGCAGAAAAGAAAAGAAGAGAAGGGGCGGAAAGGGAAGAGAAGGGAAGGGAAGGAAATAGAAAAGAAACTCAAAACTTAAAATGAACATAGAATAGACCTTATACAAAAATTCACTCGAAAATGTAACATAGCTAATTTTAAAATGCAAACCTTAAAATTTCTAGAAAGACATGAAGAAGAAATTATATATGACTCTGGGTTGAATGATGAATTTTTAGATACAATATTTGAGTCATAATATATGGGAAAAATTGATAAGTATAAATTGGCCTTTGAAAATATTGGTCTTTGAAAAACACACAGACTAAGAGAAAGATTGTGTGAAACACATCTGATAAAAGATTTATATCAAAATTATACAAAAAATCCTTAAAGTCAAAGTAAGAAAGCAAAACAATCCAATTATAAAATAAGTAAAATATCTAAATAAACACTCTACTGAAGAAGATATAAAAAATGGCAAGGGGAAAGCTGGGATGGCTCAGCAGGTTAAGCACTCACTTTGAAGCCATGGGGACCGAGGATTGAATCCCAGCCCCGGCCCATGCGGATCCACATGCTGAACTGGGGTGTGCCCCCAGTTCAGTTCTTGCCAGGACCTATGTGGGAGGCTCCCAGCCCAGTTCCTGCCCTGCGCAGCCCTGTGCCTACCTGTGGAGTGAAACTATATGGAAAGCTAATGTCAACTATGGAGACTGCTCTGTGCCCTCCCCCTTCTCTCTGTCTCTCTCTGTCTCTGTTTCTCTCTGTCAAAAACCAATAAAATAAATCTTTAAAAAATGGCAAATATGAGAAAAGCTGCTAAACATTCTCATCATGGAATTGCAAATAAAAGTAGCAATGAAATTGTAGCTCTATACATCTATTAGAATGTCTAAAATTCAAAAAACTTACACAACCAATGCTGATTAGGATATGGAAGGGCAGAAACTCATTTATTTCTGGTAGGAATACAAAATGGTATAGAGTCTTTTGAAGACAATTTAGCAGTTTCAGAAAACTAAATAAACATAGTGTTAGTATCCATTCCAAAAATTGCACTCCTGCTACCCAACTGATTTGAAAATGTATGTTTACACAAAAACCTGCACAAGGGATTTTATAGCATTTCCATTCAGAATCTCCAAGAAAACTTGAAGTGACCAGGTTCTCTTTCAGTAGGTGAATGAATAAACAAACGATGGCACATCCTGTGGAAAGGAATAAAGGAAGGGTTTATTTAAAATGGGGTCAGGAGGCCAGGAATGGAGGGCACATGCAACTCATTGCAGCTTACCTTACATGCCCCAGCAGGAAGAAATTTACATACTTCAGCAGGAGAAACTAGAGGTCCTCTCTACCCAGCAAAAACACATCCAGTGAGAAGTTTCCCAACACCAAACTCTTCCTCACTTGCAAAGAGTTTTTGTTCAAAACCATCTCTCACAACTTCCTCTCATCCTTCATAAAACCATGCTCTCCTCCTTTGTTCTCTAGAATTACCTACAATTCATCATAGCTTTTTCATGTCCCAAATTGTGTTTCCTCTGCTATTCTCTAATTTTTCCAAATTCTATAAATATTGTAAAATTTTCTGGCTAAACTGCTTACCTTTTTGTCTTAAGGTTTGAAAATACACACAGTGGAATACTTCTTGTATTCAGTAATAAAAAGAAACAAGCTATTAAGCCATGTAGACATGGATGAATGTAAATGAATATTGCTAAGTGAAAGAAGCCAGTCTGAAAGGTTATATAATAGGTTACTCTTATGACATCACATTCTGGAAAAGATAAAACCATAGAGACAATAAAAAGATCAGTGGTTTTAAAAATAGAAAGCATAGCATTTTGTTTAGTTTATAGTACTGTAGTGGGGGATACATGACACTTTTCATTTTATTAACCCATATAATTTCACAACACAAAGAATAAAACAATGTATAAAAAACATTTTTGAATAATGGGATACTAAGATAGAATGTACAATGTTACAGTAAAAAATATCTATTTTAAAAGTGTATGAAACATCAATGAAGGAGATAAAAGGAGAAGGTGCTGGCATTAAGTACTAATTGAAAGGAGTAAAGTTTGTAAGAATGAAAACAAAAAGAAATTGTACCTAGGAACTATATTCTGATAAACTTGTTTCTCATCAGAGATATAAATTAACAATTTTGAAACTCCTACACATGCATGATGGAATTGAACTATTATGTAAATGGATGGTGAGAGATTAGAGCCAGTTTTCTCACTGTTATGTGGAAATTTAAAAATAAGAGAGAGAAGGCTAGAATAATCTATGTGCTAAAGGATCTGTGTTAGAGAGATTTGTGTGAACTCGTGCTTAGCTTAATATTGATACAGATGTTTACACATAGAAATATTTATAGTGTATATACAGTCAGCCCTCCCTACCCACAGGTTTCATATCCACAGATTCACCTGATCACAGATCAAAAACAGTATTTTCAATCTGTGGTGGAAATTCACAAATGCAAAGGGTTCACTAGATGCCTTGTTCTATGTCATTTTTTAAAAAGATTTATTTTATTGTTTTTGACAGAGAAAGAGACAGAGACAGAGAGAAGGGGTGAGCCCAGAGCAGTCTCCATAGTTGTATGTTATCAGTTTTCGACATAGTTTCATTACACACAGGTGGGAGAGGGGGGAAATGCATGGTGTGGGAACCAGGCCAGGGAGCTCCTGCATGGTAGGTAAGCCCTTGTGAGCTGGGAACCAAACTGGGGGCCTCCCACATGGGATGCTTGCCCCAGTGGGACTGAAACTGGGGGCTTCCCACATGGGAAGCACACCCCAATTCAGCATCTGGGTTCACACAGCCTGGGGCCAGGATTTGATCCTCAACCCCAGGGCTACACAGTGAGCACTTAACCCACTGAGCCATCCCAGTATCCCCTCTGTGTCATTTTATTAAAGAACTTGCATATCCCCAGATGCTGATATCTATGGAGGTCCTAGAACAAATCCCCCAAGATACCAAGGATGAACTGTATACGGGATAGTCCACACACAGATTTCCTTGCACTGTCAGATAAGGAGGTCTAGAGCCTACAACAAACTATACTAGCAATGAATCTATCTAATGCCCAGGTCTTGATTTTTCATGGAATTCCCTCGCAACAAAGAACCAAGTTTTGCTGATTTTAGGACTGAGACAGAAAATATCAGAGATAACCTTAGAACATCTTATAGTGCTGAAACAACAACAAAAGAACAAAAAACATCCAGAATAATGGGGCAATGCCAAAGAGACACAAGAACCACCTGAAAGAGTCCCTGTTGTCTATACATTGAATATTTTTAACAATAAAATAAAATAGCTTTGGATTGCAGCAAGAAGTATAAAATAAATGTTCAGAAGTTAATACTAATAAAATGAAGTGATTATATAAATAAATGAAGAAATAAAAAACAAATATTTGATATAGAAGAATTTAATTCTTTAATCTCAAGAAAATGAAGTATAACTTTCTATCTGTAAGTGTCATCTGTGTATAGTGTCTTCCTTCCAAAGAGTTAAAGTATGGAAAGGGGTTGGGGGAAGAAATCTACAGAAACCCGATAAATACTACTTTAGCCAAGTAATCAAGATTAATTTTAATAGCAATGTTATGTTGATGATATATACCTTTGATAAGATGTGCTGAGAATGGAAATTTACCTTTATTTTTTCTCCTAAAATGTTATAACTCACCCCCCACCCCATGTACTTATGAGAAAAACAACACACATTCCCCAAATCTCAAATGAAGGACATTCCAAAAAACTACCTGATTGGTACTCCTGAAAACACTTAAGTCTCTAAAAATGTAGTCAGTCTGAGAAACCGTCATAGCCAAGAGTGTAAAGAGACATGGTGAGTATTAACAAATGTAATGTGCTATCATGGATAGGATATGAAAAAGAAAGGAGACATTAGGAAAAAAATCTAAATATATTATGGACAGTTCATAATAATATATCAGTATTAATTCATTTGTTTTGAAACACTTTACTATATCATACTATTATAAGATGTAAATAATGTGGGAAACTAGTATGGGTATGGGATATGCGCAAACGACCACATTTAAAATGTTCCTCTAAATCTAAGCTATTCTAAAAGTGATTATTGAAACTCACTTATGAGACTCTGATAACACAAGATGCACTTCTTTAGGATGTTCGAGGGTGCATCCACACAGAGAGGTGACAGTCGCTCTTACATAGAGGAGGTTCTCTGAGTTCTTCCATAAGTCCCCAGTGCCTCAAGAGTGACAATTGGTAGGCATCATCACATCAAGCAAGGTAGGGAATGGCATTAAATAACAGCATATTTCTACAGGATGTCAGAACAGAGAAAAAGAAACTAGTGAGCTCCATGGACAACTGTGAGGAAAATACCCATCACAAAAAACAAACAAACAAAAAACTATACTATTTAGGATGATTTGACATCTGTCCATCAAGGAGTGTGAAAACATAAAGGGCAGAGCTGTAAAACTTCCAGGTATGATTGTTTCTGTGGCTCTATTTTCATGGTCAGGTAGGTTTAGATATATAAATTCAGCTCCCCATATATAAGGAAAAGTATACAATAGTCACAAGAAGACAGTCCTGAAGTTAGCTTTTATAGATTTGAAACCCAGTTTTCCCATTTACTAATTGTGCAACATTGTGCAAATAATTTAAACTTCATGACTCTTAGTTTCCTCATCTACCAAGTGGGGATAATACAAATGTGTATCTCATAGGGTATTTTCAGGGTTAAAATTTAATCATTAAATATGTTAACGTACTTGTAAGATACCTGCATAGGGGATGCTGAGATGGCTCAACAGGTTGAGCACTCATCTTGCAGTGCTGGGATCTGAGGATTGAGTCCTGGCCCATGTGGACTCATATGCTGAACTGGGCTGTGCTTCCCATGTGGGAAGATCCTGACCTAGTTCCCACCCTGTGCGATCCCACACCCACCTATGTGGAATGGAATTATGTGAAGAACTGATGATGTATAACTATGGAGACTGCTAACGGCCCTCCCCTCAGTGTCTCCCTCTCTTTGTCA
The DNA here is from genome assembly GCA_004027555.1 of Craseonycteris thonglongyai. NCBI lineage: Eukaryota > Metazoa > Chordata > Mammalia > Chiroptera > Craseonycteridae > Craseonycteris > Craseonycteris thonglongyai. The sequence continues at coordinate 13,266 of PVKE010007926.1, forward strand.
AAAAAAATTATCTCTTTCTTCCTTTGGCAAAACAATAAACAAAACAAAATAAAACAAAATAAACAAACAAAAAGAATGTCTGCATATGGTTTTAGTTGGCTTTCAATAAATCTTAAAAAAGATTATTAGTACTGTGCAGCCCTGCTTCATATGTAGGTTTATAAGAGGTTTACAAAACCTCTTCAGTTTTCACAGTATTTATACCAATGCCTCCCTCAGAACAGAATGTACTATTTTTCTACCCTTTTTCTGAGGTTACTCTCTTACTTGGGAAATAGGAAACTGTGTGGGGAAGTATGTAAGACTGTCCAGGGTAGTGTTTGGATAATTCAGACAATAGGCATATTGTGAATCTTAACCATTTCTGAGAGAGGCCAAGAAATGCTTCATATTATTTGGACATTTATTTTGTGAAGAATCATTCCTAATTTGTGATAATAATGTTTGGACTAAGATTATAAAAACAGAAATAAAAGAACTGCTTTCTTTCTCTAGTAATTTTCTAAGGTTTTCTTTTTCCTTTGAAAACTTTTATTTTATATAAAACTAGATGTCATAATATAGATAATTTTAGCAGTTAAGGTATATAGATACCTTCTCCTTTTTTTTTTTTTTTGTATAAAGAGTTATATAAGTGACAAGATAGCATTTCCCACACCACACAATGCATTTTATTCTAGGTCTAGAATAATTTGACCCCAGGGCTGACTATGAAATTATATCTCAGGACATATAAAATATCTCTATAGCTATTAAAATTGAATAGAATTTGACTGTCAATCAAATGTTAACTTTTTGCCTAGAAGACACATCCAAATTACATTAATGGGAAAGCTGGGATGGCTCAGCGGGTTAAGCGCTTGCTTTGAAGGAAGCCCCGGGACCGAGGATCAAATCCCGGCCCCGGCCCATGCGGGCCCACATGCTGAACTGGGGAGTGCCCCCAGTTCAGTTCTTGCCGGGACCTATGTGGGAGGCTCCTGGCCCAGTTCCTGCCCTGCGCAGCCCTGTGCTCACCTGTGGAGTGAAATTATATGGAAAACTTATGTCAACTATGGAGACTGCTCTGGCCCTCCCCTTTCTCTCTGTCTCTTTCTATCTCTGTCTCTCTCTGTCAAAAACAATAAAATAAATCTTTAAAAAAAGAAGAAAAAATAGAGGACGTTTTCATGAGAAATTACAGAATCAATAGAATCTAGAATTGGTATAAACTGAAGAGGAAGAGGCACCAAAGGTGAATCTGGTGTCCAAAAATACCTGGCACATGAGCATTAATGTAAATATACTTTGAATATAATAAAGTACTTGTAATAAATACTTTAGTGATATTAATTTAATTTTAGGTAACTGAATATTATAGAGAACTCCCTGCACACTTTCAGAATTGTACATATTTTATGTTATAATAAAATAAATGTATTATATATTTCTCCTTACTTCACATTTTAATATTTTCCTCATTGCTTCAATATAAAAGGTCACTTCATTTTTATGCACCACAGACACTTAACTCATTTCTTTTAAATGGGCAAGAATTGTATAACAGCACCTCCTAAGTAACAGCTTTAGATAGTGTATAATTATGAAATTATAAATATATACCAACAACTTACAGTGTACTGGGGACTTTGCTAAACATCCTCCCATTTAATTTGTCAGAAAACTCTCTGAGATATCTATTTATTATTTCCAATTTGTGGATGTGTAAGCTTAGAGTCTGTGGGGTAATTACATTTACTCCAATCCACACAGCTGATGAGCATGGAATAATCCCAATTCAGGATGTTCTGACTATACCACCTATATCTATAAATACTGAAATGTCTTCACCATGTGATCAAATGTAATGTACAAAATTTGTCTCACATCCTTTTATGATTATTGTTAATTCTTGATTCTGTTGAGTAATTATTGCATTGGAGAATTGTTTCCAAGTGTTTCACACAAAGCAAAAAAAAAAAAAAAAAAAATGGTGATTCTGTTGTATAAAACATGGAACTATGCCCTAAGCTATAATTTGAAATTTGATAAAACATGACAATATGGGAATCTTTTTAAAGTAAATATACCATTTTAATCAAAGATGCAAGGCTGTTTCTTCTCCTACTCTGCCTCATTTAACAGAGTTAAGAAGAAGAATTGGTAAAGTCTGTACTTCTTAGTAATAACCTGAGGCCATTGTTGTTTATGTCATGCCAGTCTCCTCCTCTTTTAAATTCATATATTTTAAGAAATTACTTGGCTTGATTTTACTTCTTAAGTACATCTGAATTTTCAGTATGATCATCACACACACACAAAATAATAATAATAGTAATAATAATAATAACAACAATATATATCTTTTCTTCCAAAGCAGAATTGCCTCTTTTTCATTTACTACAACAACCATTATTCCCTGGAACTCACCATCACTTTGTCTTCTACCTTTCCTGCCCTGTCAGTTGGTTCTATTTTTTCCCCATACTACTAAACAAAGTTGGAAAACATTCTAGAACTACACTGATTGAGTCTAACATAAAAATGAATGAATGGGTGATTCCTCTAGTACAGACATATAGAAATGCATGTAAAAATTATAAAGAGGGGAAGCCGGGATGGCTCAGTGGGTTAAGCGCTCACTTTGCAGCTCCGGGGACCGAGGATCGAATCCCGGCCCTGGCCCGTGCGGAACCATGTGCTGAACTGGGAGCTCCCCCAGTTCAGTTCTCTCTCTGTCTCTGTCTCTGTATCTCTCTCTCTCTCTCTCTCTGTCAATATATATATATATATATATATATATATATATATATATATATTAAAAAAAAGAAAATTAAAAAAAATTATAAAGAAAATATAATACATACCTGATCTTAAAGGAAGGACAAATTTCCCCAAAGAAAAGTTAAATCCTGAGATGTACAAATTAACTAAAGTCTCTAACTTATAATGTTTTGTTATAGAACTGAGTATTTGGGTTTTAATGTCGCTATGGGTGTAGCTCCTAGAATTGCTTAAATCTTGCAAATTTACAAAAATAAACAATTGGGACAATATCATTCTAAAAAACTCTTGCACAGCAAAATAAATAGACAATCTACTAAATGGAAGAAAATATTTGCAAACCATATATCTGATGAAGGGCTAATAATTAAAAATCTACTATAAATTCATACCACTCAAAAGGAAAAAAAAAAACCTGATTGAAAAAAAGGCAGAGGATATGACTAGACATTTTTTTCCAAAGAAGATATACAGATGGCTAATAGGTACGTGAAAAGATGCTCAGTACCACTAATTATAAGAGAAATGCAAGTCAAAACCATAATAAGATATTACCTCACACTTGGTAGAATTGCTCTTTTGAAAAGAACATGAGATAAAGAATGCTAGAGAAGATATGGAGAAAAGGGACACAGTTCTGTTCTGTTAGTGGCAGTGTACATTGGTGCAACCATTATGGAATACAGTATGGATGTTCCACACACACAAAAAAAGTATAGAACTATCATAGGATCCCGCAATTCTACTTCTGGATATTTAGTTGAGAAAAAATTAAAAATGAACTAAAATATACATACATACATATATGCACCCACATCTTTATTGCAGCATTTTCAATAGCCAATAGATGGAAACAACCTGTGTCCAGCTACCGATCAGTGAATAAATAGGCAAAGAAAATGTTTTTTGAAATTATGTATGTGTGTGTCTGTGTTAAGAACCCCCTTACATGCCATGTTCTTTCTTTTCAGTTTTTTATAAATGTTCCTTGTACTCCTTATTGGGCAGAAATAAAAAATTACAAGTTTTGAAATTGTTTGGTTTTCTATTATTATACTTCAAAGCACCATAAGTATAAGTGGCTTAAAATTATAATTTATTCTTATCACTCATGATTCTGCAGATCCACTGAGCTTAACTGAGTGTTCTCATGGAAGCCTTTGATGTTCTCACAGGCAGATATGGGCTGGACTGAAGAAATCTGAAGGCTCAACTGTCTTGATGTCCAAGAGAACTTGCTCACATGGATGGCGTTTAATAGTTGTCAACTAGGAGCTAAAATGATGTAGGTAAAAATGGCTACTGACCAGATTACCTACATGTGGAGTCTGGATTCCAAGATCAAATTAAGATTTATTTTATTGTTTTTGACAGAGAATGAGAGACAGAAAGAGACAGAGAAAAGTGTGAGGGCCCAGATCATCCTCCATAGTTTTACATTATCACTTCTCCACATGGTTTCATTCTACACAGGTGTGTGGGGGCCGCACAGGGCAGAAACTAGGCTGGGGACTTCCTGTATAGCAGGCATGTCTCTGTGAGCTGTGGGCCAAACCCGGGGCTTCCACACATGGGAAGCTCACCCCAGTGAGAACTGAACTGGGGGCCTCCCCAGTTTAGCATATGGGTCCACATGGGCCAGGGCTGGGACTCGATACCCAGAACCCAGGGCTGCAAAGCTAGTGCTTAACCCACTGAGCCATCCCAGCTTCCGCAAGTATAATTTTCAATAGAAGTTAAAAATGTACATCTGTGTGACATCTGGTTTCCACTGAACAGATCTGAAAGACAGAAATTATTTCTCTTGATTGGGGCAACAAAGAAGTAGTCATTTCTTTTCAATTTATTTAATTTCTATCCACATATGATATGAGTAAATGCTAATAATATTAGAGAGTAGGAGGAAACTATAACTGATTTGCAAAGAGCATACATTATATTTCATGTCACAGAGCCTTTATGATCCCAGGTTTATCATATGATAGTGTTCATTTTGTACCATGTAGTAAGACAACAAGAAAGTATGCAACATGGTGTGCTGACATTGCAACAAATAGTTTTAATTAGCTCACACAGAGGACATAGTGAGGAAAAATTGGCTTTTTACTGAGGAAGATACTATTAAACACAATTCTCCATACCCCATCATTTATCAGGATATAAGCTGAAAACCATATGACTGCTTTGGGCTTTCTCATTATCCTTTAACCCAAGACCATATAGCTCATATGCAGAAACATTTATTTTCAAACTTTTTCAAATCTTCGAGGTATGAATGTTACAAGTCTTCATGTTACCATCTCGAGAATTAAAAACAAAAAAAACCCTTGATCTTTAATGAAATTAAATGTATATCACACATATTTTGAGGAAAAAGTAGGTAGTCAATAGGAAGAAATGTAGATGCAATTTGAATACAAATAGGTCATACAAAATTATTTTTTGTTTTGGATTCAAATGGTTATTTTGAGAAAACATTTAACTTTAGACCTTCTGTGATCAACTTTCCTCATTTAAAAATGTAATAAAAGTGAAAATCATAATTTTGAACTTACTAAAAGGCTCTCTTTTAGCTTATGTAGAGCTTCTATTCTCATTGAGCTTTAAGAGTTTAGTTCTAATGTGTTCGTTACTACACACTGTCTTCAGATAGTTGTCATTTGCTTTGTGTGGATTCTTTTAATGGTCTCGATACTGATTTTCTCATCTTTCCTCTTTCATTCTTTAAATGTTTTCCCTCATGATCCCAATAGTTAGAATTTAAAAACACAAACATAAAGACATACACATTTACTTGGAAATATTTAATTACTTTCTATTTTTTTAGGGATTGAAGTACAAATGTTTTTTGGGTTTTTTTCAATTACAGTTATACAATATTATATTGGTTTCAGGTGTACAGCATAGTGATGAGACATTTATATAACTTCTAAAATTCTTATTCCAACACATCTGTTCTCATCTGACACCATATATAGTTATTATGTTATTGACTGTATGACTTAAATGCTTCATTTTATATTCCTGTGACTATTTTGTGACTATGAATTTGGATTTCTTGGTTTCTTCCATTTTTTCACCCACCCTTCTCACCCTCCTCCTCTCACCCCAACAAATCTATAACCTATCTGACACCACACATAATTACTGCAACATTATTGACTATGTTCTCATGCTATGCCCTATATCCCCATAACCATTACTTTGTAACCACTAAACTGAATTTCCCAATCACTTCTTATTTCATGCCCCCCCCCTTTCATCTGGCAACAAACCAAATGTTTTCTATATCTATGAATCTGTTCCTGTTCTGCTTGTTTATTTTCTTCTTCAGATTTCATCTATACACAAAGTCAGCTTGCATCTGTCTCCCTCTGTTTGTCACTCCACTCAGTGCAATACCCTCCATGTCCTTTGATTAGAGCTTTTAGTCCATTTAAACTGAAGGTAATTGTTGATATGTAGCTATTGCCACTTTATTATTCATAATTTTGCTTTTCCCCCATTTTAAAGTAGTCACCCTAACATTCCTTGTAATACTGAATTGGGGGTGACAAAATCATTTAGCTTTTTCTTGTCTCGGAAGCTATTTGTCCTTCAATTTTGAATGATTACCTTGGTGGGTGAAGTAATCTTGAATGTAGGTCCTTGCTTTTTATCATGCTGAATATTTTCCACCACTTCCTTCCAGCATTCAAAGTTTCTGTTGAGAAATCAACTGATGGTCTTTTGGAAGCTTCCTTGGAAGTTATTAGATGCTTTTCTCTTTCTCCTTTTAGGATTCTTTCTATGTCTTTAAACTTGGCCATATTTGGTTACGATGTGTCTTGGCGTGGGCCTGTTTGGGTTTATCTTGTTTGCGACTCCTGTACTTTCTGGGCTTGTATACCTGTTTTCTTCATGAAGTTAAGAAAGTTTTTAGTCATTATTCTTCAAATAGGTTCTCAATTTCTTGCTTGTTTTCTTTTCCTCCTGTTACTCCTATGATGTAAATGTTGTTACACTCAATGTTGTCCCAGAGGCCCCTTAAACCACTCTATTTTTTGGATTTGGATTTGTTTTTTTCTTTGCTGTTTTGACTGGATGTTTTCTGCTACCTTTTATTCCAATTTGCTGATTTGATCCTCTGCTCAGTATTGCTGGCTGATGATTCCCTGTATTGCATTCTGAAGTTTAGTTATTGTATTCTTCATTTTTACTGGTTCTTATTTATATTTTCTATGTCCTTCTTCATGTTTGCTATCTCTCTGTTGAAGTTTTCACTAAGTTGCTTGAACATTTTTTTTTAAGTTGTTTTAAAATTTTTAATTAGTTCTTCATGATAAAATTTTTACAAATGTCATAGATAATGGAAAGAGGCATTGAAAGAGAAAAATAAGAAGGCATTTTATAATTTTGTAATATATGAGAATCAGCACCGTGTTACTGCAATTTAACCAGATTTTAACCCAATGAATTCTCTAATTTACAAACTCTTTTGAGCATTTAAACAAGGAATTATTCCAGAAAATGTTGGAGCACATGTTATGACTATAAAATTGAATAAGATGAACATATATGTAGTGATTTCATGAAGAGCTTGAACATTTTTTTACACATCATTTTGAGCTCTATATTTGGTAGGTTGCTTGCCATTTTCTTGTTTAGTTCTTCTTCTGAAATTTTCTATTCTTTTATTTGAGATGTATTTTCTTGTTTTAGATGACTGTCTACTTTTATTTGAGATGTATTTTCTTGTTTTAGATGACTGTCTATGTTTGTGTCTATGTATTAGGTAGATTTGCTACATCTCTCTGTATTGCTGGAAAGCCTTAAGTAGTAGGTGCCCTTTGGGGCTCCAGCATGGTCTCCCTGGTCACCTGTGCTGGATGCTCCTGTAGATTTTGATTTGGTGACAATGTTGTGCCTGGAGCTACTCAGTAAGTCTCAGAGCACACTAATAACAGTCAATGCTTGCCTGGGATCTGGACTTAAATAGTTTTTCAAGAAAGCTTGCAATATAGGCGGGGCTGGCTGCTCACCAGAGAAAGTGCCTTTGGCACTGGTGTAGTTAGGTGGGGTGGGGTCCCAGTGAATCAACAGCGGGGAGCCAGTGGAGCTCACCAGACCAATCAGATTCAGATTTGGCCATGTGGGAGCAGGTGAAACACAGGAAATCTAGCACTCACCAGCCAGCTGCATGAGCGGAGGACCCACACACGGGAAAAATGGTGACTATCTTCCTGCCCTCAACTCAAAGCCACATACCTCAGTCTGTACCCTTGTATGCCTTCAATGTCCCATGAGGCATGGCCCCTCAGCTGGAGCCCAGGCTGAGTACCTGTGAGTCACTGAGTCTGCTCAGGAACTTTGAAAGGACATCTGGGTTTCCGGCAGCCCTCTGTACCAACCTATCAGTCGGAGTCCCCACTGTTTTCCTTTGTCAGATATTGTGGGTTCCTCTGCCCAGCATCAGTGTTCCGAGCTGGGGAGCCTGGTGTGGGGCTGGGGTCTCTTGCTCCTTTGTGGGGAGCTTCTGCAGCTAAGATATCTCTCCCGATTCTCTACCACCACAGGAGGTTTGGTTCCTTTCCTATCTGCACCACTCCTACCCGTCTCAACATGGCTTCCTTTTCTTTGTATCCTTAGTTATAAAACTTCTGTTCAGCTAGACTTCAGATGGTTCTCCAGGTTGGTTGTTCTATAATTCAGTTGTAATTTTAATGTGTTCACTGAATGAAGCAGACACAGTGTTTACCTTCTCTGCCATCTTCTAAAGCAAAAAAGATGTACACACTTTTTTGAAGGCTGACACTTATAGTTTAACTTTATTTTCAGTTGCTGAAAAACAAATTACCACACACTTAGTGACTTAAAACAACACCAAAAGTTTTGTAGACCAGAAGTGTGGCATGCCATGGGTAGTTTTTCTGCACAGGATATCACAAAAATGAAATCAATGTGTTAGGCAGATTAAGTTATCATTTGGAGGTTCTAGGAAAAAAGAAATATACTTCTAGGTGCATTTTTGTTTTTAGCAATCATCTCTTTGTATTTGTAGGACGGAGGTTTCCTTTCTGCTTATCAGTGTAGAGCCACTGTCAGCTTCTTGAGGCTGTTGGCATTTCTTGAAACAGTGATATGTCAAATCCTTCTCTTGTTTTAAATCTCTGAGTTACTCCATCACTGACATTTAGACTTAGATTTAAAGTACTCATGTGATATATTCAGGCCTACCTGGATAATCTCTTTATTTCAAATTGGGACCTTAATTACATCTACAAAATCCCCACTGAAGCAGGAGTACTTGTAACAGAATTAGTTTGAATAACAGGAAGAAGGTACATGTACACCAAGAGTCAGTGATCTTGGGAGCTACTTAAGAATTCTGTCTATCACCCTGTCCTGTTGTATAAACTATTCCTTAATTTAAATTTGAAAATTTACTATAAGTTACTCACACCCTTAAGTTAGTGGCTCTCAAAGTGTGTTTCTTGGACCGGTAGTATTGGCATAATTTGAGAACTTTTTAGAAATGCAATTCTAAAGCCCACTTCAGACATACTGCTTCAGAAACTATGGTATGGGGACCAAAAACTGGCATTTTAAACAAGCCTTATAGGAGATTTTGATACACCCTGAAATTAAGAGCCACTTTTCTCTATTCGTCTTGTCAAACTTTAACACGCATAAGACTCACTTGGAGAATTATGAAACAGGTTCCTCTGCCCACCACCAGAGTCTTTCAACACAACTGAAATTGAGTCAGAAAATCTACATTTCTAACAAGCTTTCAGTGATGCCAATGTTCCTGGTCCATGCATTGCACGTTGTACAGTGCTATACTAGAAAGTCAAAGAAATCTCTTTTCAGAAATAATAAGCATGTCCTAGTGTCTTTGATTTAGTGTGCTGCCATCATTTCTGTGTCAGGATGTCCCCACATATCCTGTCCACTGTTGAGATCATACTTAGTCTTCAACACCCATTTCCAAAAATTATCTCTGTTGTGCAGACTTCTTCAGAAAAATGTACACACACCTCCCATTCTTCTCTTTTTACCCAAGATTATGTACACAAATAAATGATAATATTCATGGGATTGTAATTATTTAAGTATCTCTCTTGTCCACTAAACCTATGCATTTTCTACCTTTGCTTTCATGAGCTGAAACCCATTTGGTCTCAAAATATTTGTTGAATGAATATATGCATGAATTAGTGCATGTCAGGTGAAAGAAAATTACTTTTGATGCATATTCATAAAAGTAATTTTTTGTATGTTGTTTATATTATCACAATATTTGAAAAATTAAATGTATGACATTGCACTTGGGTCTGTGCAGCTTCCTTCATGATGAACAGAGCCAAATTTGTGGAGGACTGAATGCTTGACTGGTTAGATAACCTAAAAATTGTCATTAGTAATCTTATGGCATGTGGCAACAAGGGCTTGAAATGCTATTGTAATTGCATTAAAATAAGAGGCTAATGTTTGAATAATTAAAGTAGAAGAGAGATTATGTTGAAGGACAAATTTTTAGCTATCATTACAAGTTAATTTGCAAAGAGAACTACTGGGAAACTCCTCAATATTACCCCCTTTTAATGTGCATAAAATAAACTGGTATTTGAGTGGAGAGTAGAAAGGTTCTGTCACTCATAGTCATGCAAATTCAAGTCAATTCATAACTTAGTTTAAACTTCCTATTTCATGAGTGGTAACATTACCTTGAATTTCATAATTTCATTATGTGTAATGTCATTATACGTATCAGTCAAACATTAGAATAAGCCCATGTTGCAGTTAATACTGTATCCTTGGACCTTATCAAAACTAACTATCAGGACATTTCACACTTCTTTAGCTTTATTTTTATGACAACTTATGTTTATTATGATACTATATTTTGTACTATGCATTAATAGCTCTATCATTTCTAAACTTACAAAAAAAGATCAAATATATATGATAAAAATTTATAAAAGTGTACAAAAGAGGAGGAGTGGTTATTGGTAAATGCACACTATTTCACTTATTTATTGATTTATCACACAATTTTTGAGCAATTACCTTCTGCTAGGTACTTAACACATAAAAATGACTGACACATGGTTTCTGAAAGAAACCAATCTATTGCTGTGAAACAAACCACAGTAAAACATAATAGCTTAGAAAAGCAGTCATTTATTATTTCTCACAAATTCTTGGTCAACTGGTGGTCCCAATGCATCCCCCTGTGCTCGTCATGCTTGTGAAGTTGGTTGTAGGTCACATGGCTAATCCTGGGCCACTGTGTGGGACAGAACTCCCCACACAACAGAGAAAGTGGAGAACTGGGAGTATCAACACAGTAAGTCTACCATGTTGACGAATGCAATGGAAGTAGTGTGTGGTAGTGGGAGGGACACTGAGTGGTTCCTGCTTAGGCAAAGTTAATCATGTATACAAAGAAGGCAAGATGCAGCACATGAATCTTTAAATAATTTGGCATGACTAAAGTGTAGAAAGTACCTTGAAGGGTATAGGGTAGGGACTACAGAGGGAAAGAGACTGAAAATTTACTCTGTAGGAGGTTGAGAAGTGTGTCCTGTGTACTCTAATAAGCAATGAAGAATGATATGAGGAGATGTGTGCTCAACAATGCCATGTAGGGCAGGTAAAGTGTTTACAGGGTTGAATCTAGAAGCATAAAAACGCTCACAGGTAATTTATATCCTGATAGGATATGATAAGCATCTGAATGAAACTAGTGGCTATAATTAAGAGCAGTGAGAATGTTAGAGAATGTTTAAGAACTCATTGTGCAGTTAGGGTTAGGGTTAGGGGTAGGGTTAATTAAAAAAACCACAACAAAACACACATTAAAAAAAATTAATTGTGGCCCTCACATCAGTTTTAATGTCTTTATAGGGTTCTAAATCAGATTTCTTGAAATCCATAGTGATCAAGGGGTAGAAATACTAAGTGAAATATATAAGAACTCTCATCCTGAAAGAAATAAAAATTTTGACATGATCACTTGAAGTACTCTCCATACTACTGGCTTCTTTCTGTAAACTTCATTCTTTAACATCTGCCCTACATACATATGCTGGACCTGCCTTGTTTTGGACAACCTGAAACGGTGTCTGAAGCACCTTAACTTGGCCTCTGCCTCCTTGTTACCCTCCCCTGCTCCTCTGGAGGAGACTTTCTCCTGAAAAGTGGGGATGCACTTTTCAAACACAAACCAGCCATTCCCTGGACCATATCCTAACTACACCCACTACTTGGCTCTCACACTCTGAGACACTACACACCTGCCTTTGCATCAGGGCCAGGTCTAAAACAATTGAACAGCCTCTACAACATAGAATCCTCTGAAATCATTTTAACTACCCAATTCTGGGCATGCTCATTCCACCTCACCATTTGTCCGCTTGCATGAAAAACACAATAAAATCTGTTGCCTTCAATTTCTCCCTTTCCCCTGTTTCTAGTGACTGACCCCAGTGCTTTTCTGCATGTTCTCTCTTGATATAATATGCTCCTTTTATGAATGGCTGGAATTTTCTGATTCATTGGTGTTACTATACCTCAAATTTTCTGTTAATACACTATACTTAAGAACACTTCAATAAAAGACAACTTTAAGAAAAGATGCTTTTTTTACACTTGCTTCTATTTTAATTTGATGTCAATGTGAGTTTAGTGAAAGACATAGTGGAAACAGAAAGTGGACAGTTGGAAATGAAGATAAAACCATTAAAATGTAGAATAAGGTCGTGAAGTCAAAAAGAGGGCAGAATAAATTAACCTTGATCAAGGCGAGAATGGTCATAAAAACATAATGATTTTGAGATAAACTGAGAAAGTTTATTTAGTAAATTCAGAACTCCTGACCTCCCTTTTTTTGTGAGGCAGGAAGCAAAGATATCTGGTGAGTCTGTGGGAGGAGTCTGGGGAAACAGGAGCGTTGCCATTGTGAATAGGGACAGAATGAAGGTTCAAATGCATGGAGCACTGAGCACATTGAAGACCCAGTGGAGGTTTCAAGGATGAATTCAACTTTGGTGGACCACAGGACTTCTGTGGACCAAATGCTCTTTGAAAACCCTCTGTAAAATTGATTCACAACATTGCTGCTTGGCTGCTCTCTGCCTCAGTGGATCAATTTGATTAATTGATGAGAAGGCATTATGGCATCCACAGTGGAATTGACCCTTAGTCAAGGGTCAATGTATGTGTGAAGTCTCATTTTGCCAATGGCAGGCTTCCCAGTTGAGCATATCAGAATCACTATTCAGAGCCCACACACTCATTTTAAATTAAAAATAGCATTGTTAATACACATCTGGGTTGTACTGAATTTTACAAATAAATAGCACAAGATTTTGGCACAGATAAAGCAAACAGAGGCTGGGATGCTCCTCTCTGTAATTCCCCTCCCTTAACTTGATCTCCCTACAGTTTCTTGGTGGCTCATCCCTCCCCTCTGATAATTCCTGTTTTCTGATCATACTGCTCTTCCTCAAGCTAACTAGTATCTTGTATGGTCTTGAAGAGCTACGTCTAGTGTCCACTCTTCTGTGATAGCTTCTCTGATCCTGTTTGGTTGGGCATTAATCTCTCCTCTGGACTCCCATGTCTCATTGCTTTCATCTCTTAATTACAGAATATTCTGTCTGTAAGTATAATCATTTGTTTCTGGCTCCCTAGTTGGTAGACAGAACTTAAGGAAGAGGAGGTGATCATAATTTATAAAAGTCTCTGATGTGGAGTTTCTAGAAAGTGATTTCAGAATCTGGGTCTTATTCCACCACAGTGTAGTACACAGGATGTCATACACTGTATGTGCCTGGTTTATTTTAGAGTATGCTTCATAATACCAATAATATAAACTTTTCATAGTTCATCCAAGTGTTATCTTTACATTTGCATGGCTTACTTCATTTTCCTGTCTGAGATACGTTTAAACTCCAGTTTTTAAATTGTTGTTTAATCAATTCCACTAAAGCATGTTATATATACTATATAAGTTTATATATTGCATCCACTGAAAGCATACAATTTAAAGACTTTTACCAGAAATATACACCCATGTAAACATAGCCATTATCAAGAAAAATCTTTTCATCACCTTTAAAAATGTTATTTTTATCCTTAGAAATACATGACTCCATCTATCTCAAGCCCAGACAACCACTGATCTGCTTTCTGTTACTTTAAATCAGTTTGTGTTTTCTAGAATTTTATATAAATTACACTGCATGTAGTCTTTTTGGTCTTGCTTCTTTTATTCACATAATAATTTTGATATTTTTTGTAGCGTATGAATTTATTTATTTTTTCCAAGCTTAGGTGCACAGTGAAATTAAAGGGTGTCCCAAAATTCACGCAAAATTTGAATTTTGCGTCATTTGTGCGGTAAAGTGTTGCCAACGGAAAAAAAAAAGACAGTGTGACAGCTGACAGTTCAGGATTATTAAAAATAAAGTGCTACACAAAAGAACAATACATTTTCATTGTTGAGCAATAAAAATTTACAATTTTTAATTATAAACCTGTTTTCTATCAAAATTACTTCTTGTGTGAATTTTGGGACACGCTTTACCTGGAAAGCTTCAAAAATCTCTGATGCCAGTATCCTAAGGCCAGAGATTTACATTTAATCCATCTGGGATATGGTTTGGGCATCCTTATCTTTTTATTTAAAAAATATATTTTTTTCCAGGGGAAGTTGGGATGGCTGAGTGGGTTAGGCGCTCACTTTGCAGCGCCGGGCCGAGGATCAAATCCCGGCCCCGGCCCGTGCGGAACCATGTGCTGAACTGGGGAGTGCCCCCAGTTCAGTTCTCTCTCTGTCTCTGTATCTCTCTCTCTCTGTCAAAACAATAAAAATAAATATATGTGTGTATATATATATATATTTTATTGTTTTAATATATAATATTAATATATTATATAATAATATATGTAATTATGTTAGTTTCAGGTGTGCACCATAGTTATGCAACATATACCTAATGAAGTAATTACCCTGAAAGTTTAGCAACCATCTAACACCATACCATGTTACCACAATATCATTGACTATTTTTCTATGCTCTACCTTATATCCTCATGACTTATTTGTAATATATCTGAAAATTTGAATCTCTTATTTTCCTTTACCTGACCTCCTCTTTTTTAATTTTTCAATTACTGTATAGTTAACATTTAATGTTATTTTATATTAATTTTAGGTATATAGCATAGTAGTTAGACATTTATATAATTAAAGAAGTGATTCTCCTGACTAGTCTAGTACCCAACTGGCACTAAACATAGTTATTACCATATTATTGATTCTTATTCCCTGTGCTTTTCTTTAAATCCCCACAACTAATTTTATAACTACCAATCTGTACCTTTTAATGCCTTCTTCACCTTTCACCCTGCCCCTGACCTCCTCCCATCCATCATCCCAATAAACCTAGTTACCTATCTAACACAATACATAGTTATTACAATATTATTGACTATATTTCTTGTGCTATATCCTATGTCCCCATGACTAGTTTGTAATAAAATATTTATACTTCTTAATCTCTTTCCCTTTTCAACCACCCATTAAACCTTCTCTCGTCTGGCAACAATCAAAATGTTCTCTGTATCTATAAGTTTGTTTCTATTTGTTTGTATTGTTCTTTAGATTCCACACATAAACAAAACCACACTGCATCTGTCTTTCTCTGTCTGACCTACTCCACTTAGCACAACACATTCCAAGTCTGTCTAGGCTGCCACAGACGACAAGAACCCATTTCCTTCAATGGCAGAGCAATATTCCATTGTATAAGGGCTGTCTAGAAAGTATCCAGCCACATAACTGTTCTCATTATATTGGCAATGGCTGGGTTTTTTGTTTCCAGACAGCTCTCATATATATGTACCATCTCTTCTTTATCTACTCACCCATTCGTGTATACCCAGGCTGCCTCCACATCCGGGCCACTATAAACAATGATGCAATGAACATATAAATGCATTCATTCCCTCAAAGTAGTGTTTTGGGTTACTCTGGGTAAATACCCTGAAGTGGAATTATTGGGTCCTTCTTTGTGTCTTGTTAGAGCCTTTGTTTTAAAGTCTACTTTTTCTGGTGTAGGTATTGCTACCCTGGGTTTTGTTTGCTTGCTTTCATTTTCATAAAAAATTCTTTTTTCTCATCCCTTTACTTTCAATGTGTGTGTTTTTTGGTCTAAGTAAGCCTCTCAAAGGCAGCATATGAGTATGTAAAGGTCTTGTATTCTTATCCATTCAGCCACCTTATCTTTTGATTGGAACATTTAATCTATTTACATTGGATGTAATTATTGATAGGTATGCAGTTATTGCCACTATGTGTATGTGTGTGTGTGTGTGTATGTGTATATTTATGTGTATGTATATGTATGTGTGTGTGTATATATATATGTATATATATTTATGTGTGTGTGTGTGTGTGTGTGTGTGTGTGTGTATATATATGTGTATATATATATACACATATATATATATCTTAAAGTAGTCCCTCTAAAATTTTTAGTAGTTCTGTTTTGTTGTTGGTGAATTTGTTTAGGTTTTTCTTGTTTCAAACTTCTTATCTGTCCTTTGATTCAAAATAATACTATAGCTGGGTAGATAATCTTGGTTGTAATTCCTTGCTTTTTATCACTTTGAATATCTCATGCCAATCCTTTTTGGCCTGCAGAGTTTTTATTTTTATTTTTTTTTTGAGAAATCAGCTGACAGTCTTATGGGAGCTCCCTTGAGGTAACTAATGCTATTCTCTTGCTGCTTTTAGGATTCTTGTTTTGTCCTTATTCTTTGGCATTTTAATTATGATTTGTCTTAGTGTGGGCTTCTTTGAGTTCACTTTGTCTTCTTGTTTAGAACTCCCTGCCCTTTCTTGGTTTGTATATTTATTTCATTCACTAGGTTAGAAAAGTTTTCATCATTATTTTTTCAAATAGGTTTTCAATTTTTTATTCTCTCTCTTCTTCTGATACCCTTATGACACAAATATTATTATACTTGATGTCATCTCAGAGGTCCCTTAAACTAACTTCATTTTTTGGATTTTTTTTTTTTCTGTCTGATTGGGTGTTTTCTGCTTCCTTATGTTCTAAATCATGTATTCAATGTTCTGCTTTATTTAAACTACTTTTGATTCCCTCTATGTACTCCTTATTTTAGTTATTGTTTTCTTTATTTCTGAGTGGTTTAATTTTCCATTGTCTGTCTCCATTTTTATGTTTCTGTCTCTTTGTTGAAATTCTCTCTGAGATAATTGAGCATCCTTATTACCAGTGTTTTGAATGCCACACCTGGTAGATGGCTTGTCTCCATTTTGTTTAATTCTTTTTCTGGAACTTTGTCCTGTTCTTTCATTTGGGACATTTTATTTTTTGTTCTCCTCATTTGGGGTGTCTCTCTGTGTTTGTTTGTATGTATTAGGAAGCGTTAATATGCTTCCCTGTCTTAGTAAGTGACCTTATGTAGTAGATACCCTGTGGGGATCCGTGGTGCCGATTTCCTGGAGCTGTGTGCACCAGGTGTATCACTTTTGTGGGTTGTGCGAGCCTTCCTGTTGTAGTTGATCCTTGGTTGCTGTTTACTTGTCAATGGGAGGGATTGACCCTCACCTGATTAGTTGTGAGGACTGGTCATGACTGCAGTGGAGGTGCTATTGTGAAGGGGCTGACTCTAAAGAGCAAGATTAATTTTAGCAGCGCTCTGGTGCCTACTCAGTGTGCCCTTTGGCTGTGTCATATTTGGAGAAGGCCAAGTGATTCTCCAGCTCTGTCCAAGGCTGGCATGCTGCTCTTGGGGCCTTCTGGAAGGAAACCCACTGTTGCCTGCTCAGTGTGCCCTGTTGATGTGTCATCCCCAGAGTTAGTCAGGTGATGCCCAGGTGGGATCAAAGCTGGCCATTAGGAGGGGTCCCACTGCATGCGGAGTTTAGACACAGCCTGTGCCTGGCCTGGGGCCACCTGGCATGAGCCACAAAGCAATCTGAAGATGGCCACTGCCAACACTGGGCTTGGAGATGCCTTGATAGGCAAGCCATTAACTGAGGCTGTTTGCCACTAGTGTTTGTCTTAGCTCTGATCACCCAGAGATATGGGATGTACCAAAGCCATATGCTGCTTGTTTGGGTTTTAAAATCTTTAAGAGATTTTAGGAACATCTGCAGCGTGAGCCAAGGTAGGCCTTTTATATGGAAAAGACATTGGAAACAGCTTGTGTATGCCCCAAAGTTGGGTAGGGTGGGGGTCTCAGGAAATCAGGGTGAATTAACGTGTCAGCCACCATTTTAATGAAAATTCAGATATGGTGGCCACCTGTGTCTGCACTCAGGGAGTGGGAAGGCTCAACAGATACTCAATGGCATTTGCCAGTTTTTTTCATTTGAGAGAAAGCTGCTCCTCTAGCCTTTGCCCTGGAGCCAGACAACTCAGTTTCTCTCCTTATGTCCCTGGTAACTTTGAAGCTCTTGCCCCAGGCCTGGAGCTCAGAGAGAGTGAGTTCATCCTTTAGTAAGTTTATTCACAGGCTTTTTAAGTGGAGTGCCTAAGACTGCAACCACCCTTGTCTCACTCAGCCACAATCTCTGCTGGCTTTCATAGCTAGAAGTTATGAGGACTACTCTCCCTGGCACTGAAACCTGGGGAGGGGAGCCTGATGTGGGCCTGGGACACCTTGCTCCTCCAGAAGGTACTCTACAGCTGAAATATTCCTTCTAATTTTTAAAGGTCACATGTGGATATGGGACCAGCCTGTTCCATATCTCAACCCCATGCCAGTCTCAAGGTGACTTTTTCTGCATGTCTTTAGTTATAAGAGTTCAATTAATCTAGACTTCAGATGGTTCTCAATGATGGTTGTTCTGTGGCTTAGTTGTAATTTTAATGTGGCCATAAGAGGTGAGCACAGTATATACATCGCCATCTTCGCCATATCTCAAAATTGGTCTTTATTATTGTGTATAACACTTGCCTTTTTGTTTCTAAGTAGTACTTTATTATTCTTTCTTTGTTTTTAATTATTGAATTTATTGGGGTAACATTATTGGCAAAAATTACACAGGTTCCAGGTGCACATTGCACATTACATCATCCGTGCATTGCTCTATGTGCTCACCACCCAGAATCACTTTAATCTACAGGAATATCTCAGTTTATTCACTCACCTGTTGGTAAATATTCAGATTATGGCTATGGTAAATAATGTTGCTATGAGTATTGATATGCAAGTATTTATGTGAATTTATATTTTTATATCTCTTGGACAAATACCTAGTATAATGGTATAATGACTTGATTATATAATAGGTATATATTTAAATATTTCAAATACTGTACTTGTCAATAGTTTTCCAAAATAGTTGTACCATATTATATTCCTATCAGAAGTAAAAAGCATGCTTCAGTTACTCCATATTATCACTAAAACTTGGTATTTGGGGTCTTTTAAAATTCTAGCCATTATGGTGGATATTTAGAGATACTTCATTGTAGTTTTAATTTGCATTGCAATGATTCCTATAGATATTTTCATGTGCTCAATAGACATTTGTATACATACATATTTTTATAAAACACTTATATTTCTCCCATGTTATTTTTGGTTGTTTTTAACCTACACTATTGAGTTATAAGAGTTATTGATATATGCTGGATATTAAGATTTTTGTCTGACCTGTGTTGCAAATATTTTCTTTTATTTTTTTGAACTTTTTGTTTTTCAATGGTGTCTTTTGAAGAGCAAAATTATTAATTTTGATGAAATCAAATGTAATATTTTTAATTGACAGTTCTTGTGTCATATCTAAGAAATCATTTTATTCTCCAAGTCTGTAAATATTTCTTATTTCTCTTCTACTGGAAGTTGAATAGATTTAACTTCTACATTTAGTTTCTATGATATATTTGAGTTAATATTTGTGTCCTGTGAGATAAGAGCCAATTTTCCCCCCATATGGATATCCAGTAGCTCCAACACCATTTATCAAAAAGTTTTTTTCTATTGAATAGCCTTATCTTTGTGAAAAATTGCTTGACTCTATATGAATGTATCTATTTCTGGAATATCAATTCTGTTTCATTAATCTGTACATATCTGTTAATGTGCAAATTACACTGTCAGAAACCCAAATACAGTGATGCTTTTTAATTCAAATTTAACCCATCCCAGAATGCTGCTTGAGTTCCAAAACTTTTGAGTTCCAATGTTCGAGTTCCAAGATGAGTGGGCATTCAGATAAAGTTACAGGCTATACAGTCGATAAGACCCATGCAAACAATGTGTTGGAGTTTGGATTCCAAAGCAGCATTCGGATTCCGAGAAAAAATTTGTTTGATTTTTTTTTTTATTAGGATTCCAAGTTGTTTGAGTTTGGGGGCATTCAGATTCCAAGGTATCACTGTACCGCTGTGGTAGATGTCTGTAGCTCAAGATCTCTCATAAATATTCAATCAAGCCATGTTTGGAGTTTTAGTCTCATCTGAAGATACAACTGTAGGAAGATTTCTTCCAAGCTCACTCAAATGGGTCTATTTCAAATGGACTACAGGTTAAAAAACCTTAGTTTCTGACTGGTTGTTTTGCATTAGTACTGCCTCATGACATGAATGCTGGCTTCTCCAAGTGTGACTAGTTCAAGGAAGAGGAAGAAAGAACAGAAAAACAAAAATTATAGTTCTTTTAGTAATCCAGTATCAGAAGTTAGAAGTGAAGCATTAAATCCAGCCCATATTCAAAAGGAGGTAATTATAAGAACATGAACACTAGGATGTAAGGATCATTAGAAACTATTCAAAGTCTGGCTACAATGCTTGGATTCTCGTGTTTAACCCTATTTATTCAGGATATATTTTATATATTGTTAGGTTTGATCTACTCACAATGTGTTAAGAAATTATACATCCCTGTTTTTAAAACTTTTGGTCTCTAATTTTGTTTGTTTGTTTTGTAAAATCTCTTGATTTACAACTTATGCCTACCTTATAAAAGGAGTTGAGAATTATATACCCCAACTTTATTTTCTGAAAAAGTTTAAGATTGGTGTTACTTGCATCCTCAATATTATATAGAACTTACTAGAAAACTAGAATTTACAGAAAACCTAACATTTTCATAATGAGTAGGCTTTTATATTTTTAAAATAAATATAGTGCTATCACATTTTCTGTTTCATCTTTGTCAATTTAGTAATTTGTGTCTTTGAAAGAATTCAATTCAATTCATCTTATCTAAATTGTCAAATGTGTTGTCATAAAATTAGTATTCTTTGATCTATAAGATATGTGGCAATGTTCCCTCTTTCATTTCTGAGAAAGACATTTATGACTTTTGTCTTCAAGCTAGAGTTTTATCAGTTTAATTTATCTTTTCAAGTAACTAGCTTTTGATTTTATTTAGTTTTGCTAATTTCTATTTTATACTTTATTGATTACTTCTTTATACTTTATTGTCAATTTTATACATTATTGATTACTGCTTTGATCTTTATTCTTTTCTGTCTTCCACTTATTTTGAATTTAGTTGACTCTTTTTGTCTCAAATTCTTAAGTGGAATTCTAGTTTATTAATTTTAGATCTTTCTTGTCTCCTAATATACCCATAAAAATTTATAAATTTTGGTATTAAACTGCTTTAGCTGAATCTTATTAACTTTAAAATGTTATACTTTGGGGATGTCAGGATAGCTCAGCATGTTGCGTGCTCACCCCCAGGGTCCAACAATCAAACCCTGGTCCCAACACATGTGGACCCACATGCTGAACTGGAGTGTGCCCCCAGTTTGGTTCTCACTTGGGTGACATTCCCGTGTGGGAGGACCCCCCCGGTTTGGCCCCCAGCTCATGGTGATGTGCCCATGCAGGAGACCCCTGGCCCAGTTCCTGCCCTGCACAATGCTGCACTCACCTATGGAATGAAACTATATTGAAAGCTGATAATGTACAACTATGGAGACTGCTCTGGACCCTTCCCCCTCTCTCTGTCTCTCTTGGTCAGAAACAATAAAAATAAACCTTAAAAATTAAAATGTTATGCTTATATTTTAATTCATTTAATGTTTTCTAATTTTCCTTGTGATTTTTTTTTATTCAACAGATATATTATTTTGAGGCATGCTGTTTAATTTTCAAATATTTGGAGTTTTTCTAAATAGCTGATTTTTATCAATTTTTATTTTAATTTATTGTAATCAGACAACATACTTGATATAATGACAATCATTTAAGATTTATTGTATTGTTTCATGGTCTAGTATATTATCTGTTAATACACATTCAGCAGTTGTTGTGTTCTAGAGATATTAATTAGGTCAAAGTTATATATAATGTCCAGATCCTCTATGTCTTTGCTAACATTTTTGTCTTTTTCAATCAATTGGGGTATTTTTGTTGCTATGATTATAAAATTCTGTCAAATTTTGCCTCATGTTTTGAGACTCTTTTAATTGCTTACACACTTATGATTGTTGTGTGTTTCTTACACTTTGACCCTTTTAGAAAATATCTTTATCTCTGACAAAATGGTTTGTCCCCAGATGTGTTTTATTTGACACTAATATGTACATTCTAGCCTTCTTATACTTCCTGGTTACATATTATATCTTGTTCCATCCATTTATTTTCAACATATCTAACTTATTTCTTTATATTTAATGTATTTAAAGTGCACCTTTTATAGATAGCAGACTAGTAGCTGGGCCTTGCTTTTTAAACCCATTCTGAAAATATATGCTTTTCAATTGGAATGTTTAATCCATTTACATCTAATGTGATTTTTGATGTGATGCTATTTGGATACTTTCTTTTAGTATGTTTTCTTATCATTTTCTCTGTCTTTTATTTTTTTATTGGATACCTTATGTTGTATTAGATAAAATTTTGATTTAGACTTTCATTTTAATTTATCTATTATTTTATTAGCTTTATTTCTTTGTATTATTTGTTTATTTGAACGCTCTAAGGATCCCCATAAACTATCTTTACTTTTAAAATTGTACTTAGACTTTGTATTATACAACTTCTTAAAAATGTAGGATCATTGACAACGTATTTTTACATTTACCCCCAGCCCATCACCCTATATGTTAAAATGCAATTATGTATAATAAATTCTATAAAACAGTGTTAAAATTTTTGTTTTGTATTTTCAAAGAATTAACAGGGAGTTCATCTTATTTTAATAGTATTTGCCATTTTATTCATCTCTAGAGTTACATATTTTCCACTGGTATCATTTCCTTTCATTCTAAAAAAATATTTTAGCATATCTTGTATTGATGGTAGGCTGACTATATATCCTCCTAGTTTTCTTGAGTATAAAAACGTTTTTATTTCTTGTTTATTTCAAAGATTTATTTTTATTATTTTTGACAGAGAGAGAGAGAGAGACAGAGACAGAGACAGAGACAGAGACAAAGAGAAAAGGGAGAGCCCAAAACAGTCTCCATAGTTGCACATCATTAGTTTTTCCACATAGTTTCACTCCACAGGTGAGTACAGGTCTGCACAGGGCAGGAAATGGTCCAGGGTCTCACCCCAGTGAGAATTGACATGGGGGGACTCCCTAGTTCAGCATATGGGTCCACTCGGGCCGGAACTGAGAGTTGATTTTCGGTCCCTGGGGTAGCAAAGTGAGCACTTAACCCACTGAGCCATCCCAGCTTCCCCTATTTCTTGTTTATTTTAGAAAAATAGTTTTACCAACTACTATGGGCATTGTCTGTGTTGGTGATTGTTTTTGTTTTTATTTCTTTTTTATTTTTCTGCATTTTAAAAATGTCTTTACATTATCTTTGGCCTTCATAGTTACTGATGAAGTTTGTCATCTTTGAACTTATTTTTGCTTTTTAAAGTAAGCCATTTTTCTCTAGGCTCTTTATCTTTTATTTTCACTAGCTTGAATATAATGTAATGTTTGCTGAGTCTCTTCAATATGGATATGGTATTAATTATAGATCCTATAGGGCTCTAAAAATTTATGAGACTAAAACTAGAGTACAGTAGAACATGCAGCTACAAATTTTACAAAAGATACAACCTATATAGATGTCTTTTCCCCAGAGCTATGACTACCTGACCTCTTTTGGCTTTCCCTGTCCATCTCCACATGACTCGATACCTATAGACTCAATTGAAAGTATGCATACCTGTTCCACTGGTCAGGTACAATACAATCTTTAGCCAAGAGAGTTTTTAGTAATTCTGTGCTAGAACTGCTGGTCTCAGCAACCACCGATTCTTGCTTCTGTTTTCATTAATTGTGCCATCTCTAGCACATTCGGGTCCACTGATAACGAATACTATTTAAATGCAGAAGATGAATAAAACCCATAGGCAAACTTTCATGCACACTAGACAAACTTCTAAGACCATGAACTTTATTAAGCATTTAACCAGGCAGTTTGGAAACTTACTTTTAAGACTTAATATTGTGTTCATGGAAAGGTAGTTAGTAGCTATAAGGTACTGAAAATTCATCAAAAAAGGTAGTGACACTTCAAAATCAATACACATAATGGGGTCCTCCTTCCAAATTAAATGCAGAAATGGTTTGTATGTTTAGCAAGATTATACAGTGTTGGCTTTTTGAGGTGACAGCAGATGGTCTGATAAGAAGTGGCAGGACTAAGTGCAGGCAACCGGCATCTCATCTCAAGCTCTCTTAACCATGAAATCTATGAATTTATGCTTAACTGAACAATGAGAAAAGAAAATCATGTACAGTTTTAGGGCAAGTGAGGGTGACTGAGTGTACCTTGTACTTCTCAAGAGTAATTAAATCTTAAACATTTTATCAATTTCACATTTTTAAAGAGAGAGTGTGCATTTCTACTTTTTAAAAATGTCACTCATCAAAAAATGTCACTTACAAATGCTTGTACTGTTTAATTTAGTTTTAGATACTTTGTGACTTGGCTTAGATTAGTTTTATTTCTTATTTCCAAGCCAAGTAAGCATCAGTGCTGATTCAATTTTCTAAATTCTATCATTCTTTAAATATCATTTAGGGTGATTTTCATGTTTTTCTTCTTTGTTTTTCACTCAGGATAGTGGTAGGGTAGGTATGTCCGCATAGATTTTAGTTTCAAGTATACATTGGATGATTTAAACATAAAATCTCATATCAAATATGGTATGTGAAGGAAAATAAAAGAATTTAAAAGAATATTTACATGGCACATTCTTTTCAAAGAGGTGAAAGACTATTTTTAAATAAATATTCAAATATTTGCTACCAGGTTGATAAATATCATAAGTTCTTAATGGTCCAGAAAAAATAAAATTTTTAAACTTAGGCTTATATTTCCAAATAAAATTATAATTTGTAGACAGTCTCTCTTCAAAATAAGTTGTTTCTGTTTCTTTAAAATCATTAAATTCATGCCAACCCATTAGAAAGATAAGTATTTATTCAATCCAGTTTATTTCATGATTTAATTGCTGCATTATATTATTTGTGTAATTTTAGTTGTTTATTGTTATTTGTTTTTAGTATGAAAACAATTGTTGGAGAGGTATACTGCTGCACTTTGAAACTGTCTGTGTAAGGTTTTATGGCAGAATGTTGAGAATAAGCTTTTAGATCATATTAAAGATGATCTATTTTTCAGGTACTGATTTTAATAGGTGGAGGTAGTCAATAAATTGATAAATTAAAGAGTTCTTATCACTATATATGGTAGCCAAAATAGAAAATCTCTTTTCTTTATGTGATAAAATTACATGTACAAAGGACTAGTAATAAAAGCAAGCCATTCAAATAAATGTATTTTTTCCATAAGACACATTTAAAATACATTATTAATAAGACGCTTTTAGCCTTTGAATATATCCGATAGCAAAAGCAATCTAACTTCAAAACTGTCTAAGATGACCTTAACATTACTTTCATCTAAGTCATTCTGAGTGCCAGTGACTTTGAGGGAGAAGTCAAGAGCATGATTAATTGTATCTTGATTTTAGTCAACAAGAAGCAGCAGTGTTTTCTAGAAGACTCAAACCACCATCTCCTTGATCTGAATGCTGCTCTCTTCAGAAACTCATTAGCAACTGAATAACTGGAAGGTGGCTGATAAACCCTTTTAACTAAAGCATAATAGCTTTCCAGATCCAAGAAGTATTCTAAAACTCTTTATATATGTTTTTACCACAGGTAATTGAATTTATAAAATACATTGTATAATCATAAGATTTATGCTATTAGTTTTAGAAAAATTATACCTAATGAGGAATTCCTAATTTAGATGGTAAAGAGATAGCAAAAGAGTAAAAAAACGGGGGGGGGGGGATAATAAATTACAGTGAAAATATGACTAATACTCTGTCTGACCTGCATCATTTTCTGCATTCCCACTATCATTGTTCTACAGGTCATCAAAAATCACTTCTGAAATGAAGCCAGAGCTTCCTATCTGGTTCATCCTGTACTTCTATGCCAACCTTTATAAAGCCAAGGTGAAACAATAAAAACAACAATAATGCCTTTTCATTTTCAGTAGAAAAAAAAATCTTAAAATCATTAGTTTAACATTTATACTCCTGACAACAGTCCTTTCCTGCATTATTTCTCATACTTATTCCTCATTCTAATGATTCACCTGAAGTAACAAGTTTGGTATTTCCCAAACATTCTTCTGTGTCTCTGTTCAAAGGAATTCCCTGATGACTAATACTTGCCTTTGATAGTGGTAGCCTAAGTCTTAAATTCAGCATGAAAACAAAACAATCAACAAATATTTCTCCTCTGAAATCTCTTAGAACTTTACCTGTACATCTTTTTAATCAGCACTTAACATTTCCCACATCTTGCTACATTAGTTTAAGTGTTCAGGACCTAGGCATAGTACATCATACTCTGTATGGCACTTCCTATGAGGTTCTGTAGATAATATACTCTCAAAAAATAAAAATTGGTGAATGAATAAATAAACCAATTGGCTAATTTGAGGACTTTACATGTTTCTATATTTGCTGTTGGAGGAAGTTCTTAGGGAGAATTTGAAGGGTGGTAAGAAAATTAACATTGAAAGCTAGAAAAATATAATCCCTGCTATGTTGTAGAAGAAATTTTAGCAACAATGCTGTTTGTGGCAATAAATTAAATAGAAAATATACCTAGTGAACTTGAGGATTTAGCTAAGACATTTTAGGTAGAATGTTGAAAGTGCTAAATTGCTTTTATCAACCATATATAATATAATATGAATAAAAAAAAGTGAGCAAAAATAAATTTTCAGTTTTTAAACAATTTACAAAAATATAAAGAAGAAAAGGCTTACTTAGTTAAAAGTATAACTTTTAGTCTTATTTATTTTTCTATTGGTGAAATTCTCTGGACTCAGGGAATATATCTAATCCAGGGTCTACCAGTAAATCATGTCACAGGGTTAAGCTATCAAAGATATGGGTCTTTATTAGGTCTTCAGAAAGAGGTTAGTACTTTCTTAGTGCGAACTGCAAGATTATTAAAGGTGTGCCTCTTAGATCTTCTCTGCTAGACCAAAAGACCTCTGTGAATCTTGATGACGTGCTTTTAGACCCCTTGAACTAGATAAAATGCTTCTAAGCATCTCAGATACAGCACTCTAACACTCAGCCTAAGGCATAGAAAAGCCTGTCCTGGAAAGAAACATGGGTGTGGCTGACTGTGTCTAGTGGAGACAATTACATTTTGATGCACAAAAAGGTAGCAACGTTTTAAAATAAGTTTTACTGTCTTGAATTAAAAATGACATAGTTCGTTCAAAGTGAAAACACACTTTTGGACTCCAAACCTTCTCCTTCTGTAAGTATAAATCAGGCTCAGAAATCTAAATATTCATAGTTGTATACATAGTCCATTTCTTAAAAAAAAAAAAAAAAAAAAGAGAGAGACAGAGAGAGAGATATGACTCAAAAGATGAATTGAAGAGCTATGGGAACCATTTCTTGAGAGTGATTGGGCCACATATTTCTGGCTAACTTTCAGAACTTTTATGGATCAGTGAGTGCTTGGTACTTCCTGTTGCCACTTTAACATATGTATATAATATTGCATTTTTCATATTTCTGTGTCAGCATTGTAAGTTGAGTGACTGGGAGGAGAACACAACTTGTCTCCTTAATTCAGACCGAGAAGATCCATAATTGAGGAAATGAAGTTAAACAGCCTCATTCATACCTCTACCTCATTTATTTGACCAGAACCTACACCTTAAGTTTGAGCTGGCTGTCATAACGGGTATATTTTGCATATGAAATAAATCTAAATAACATGTAGCCTGAAAAAAAGACAGTGGTAGCATAAACATGGCTATAAGACTTTTCTATTTTTTAATTGTGAGTTAGAATCTCCAATCTTGCCCCTTGAAACTAGGCCAACCTTAATAGCTTGGTTGACAGATAGATAGGGTACCCACCTATCTAAACCCATCCAAGTTTACCTGGGATCATATGAATTCTCAGAACATGAAAAGCTCTGCTAAAACTAGAAAAGTCCAAGACAAATGGATGAGTTGGTCACTCTGCCATAATAGTATGTAGGAAACATTTTATGAGATTTTCAAAGATAAGTCTTAACAAAGGTTGTGGCATTCATCTAGGTCTCTTGACACGCTGCACTACAGGAATCCAGCTACTGTATAGCAAATCTAACTTCTCTAATACTATCAGCATGTTGTGGTAAACTCAGGCCTCATAATAGGTTCTGGAAAAAAAGACACCATGTGCGTAAAAAGAGGCCAACCAACACAAAGATGCCAGCCATATAGCACACTGACTAATTAAACTCAAATTCTTGATTCATAAAATCCTGAGCATAATGTAATCATCATTTTACAGGTAGTAGTTTGTTAGACATACTAATAGACATACTAGAACTTTATTTTGGAAAGCTGGACAATTTATATACTTCCCCAGGGGAAGCCGGGATGACTCAGTGGGTTAAGCGCTCACTTTGCAGCACCAGGGACCGAGGATCGAATCCCGGCCCTGGCCCATGCGGACCCATGTGCTGAACTGGGGAGTTCCCCCAGTTCAGTTCTCTCTCTGTCTCTGTATCTCTCTCTCTCTCTCTCTCTCTCTCTCTCTCTCTCTCTCTGTCAAAACCAATAAAAAAAAAATTATATACTTCCCCAGAGTATATACTACAGTGATATGTAAAGTTATATGCATTCAAAATCTAATTTGAGATGAATAAATGAACTAATTGGCTTCATTTATTATAGGTGTTTTACTACACTATTTTACCCTAAGTACCAAATATAAACTGTAACTTTATCTTTGATGACCAACAACTTTTAGTACAGACTTTAGAATTTAGTTTGGGGTTACTTTTTAATATATCTTTAAATATTAATATATTTATAAATTTACTTTTGTTTCTTTTGATTTAGAAGTCAACTGTTCAGAAACTATCTATTAATTATAGGTACATTGGAAACAATTTGAGGCTTTTACATTTAAACAAATTTTAAGATTTATTTTTGTTTTTGACAGAGAGAGAGAGAGAGAGAGAGAGAGAGAGAGAGAAAGAAACAGAAAGAGAGAGAGAGACAGAGAGAGAGGTGGGGGAGGGCCCAGAGTAGTCTCCATAGTTGCACATCATTGGTTTTCTCTTTAGTTTCACTCTTCAGGTGGTTGTGGGGTAGTGCAGGGCAGGAACTGGGCTGGGGGACTCCTGCATGGAGCTCACCCAGGTGAGAACTGAACTGGGGGCACACCCCAATTCAGCATATGGGTCTGCACAGGCTGTGTTCAGGTTTGATGCTCAGACCCTGGAGCTACAAGACCAGTGCTCTATCTGCTGGCCATCCCAGAATTCCCGGTGTTGACATTTTTTGAGCCATTCAAACTATTTGTAAGAAATTAGTATTTTGTGATTTGTATTAATTTTAATACGTGCTTTAAATAACAAAAATAAAAAGTTGAACACTAGAATAAAGCTTATTCTGTCTTACAATTGACCTACAAGTCCACTGAATACTTGTATAAATATATGATAAATTATATAGTCATTTTATTTTGCTTATACCTTGAAATATTTTGGTACTATATTATACTAGACAATATTTCATCACCATTTGTTATTACTTATCAATTACTAACAATTATTTCATAAAAATAAAAATAAAATGTAAGAATTTTGGAATCTCCTAAAAGGATAATAAAGTACTGAATAAATCATCATTTTCTGTTTTATTATGCTGTAGCCTAAACTGTTGTATCATCTTTCAAGAATATGTAAAAGGAGTCTAGAGGTACTGTAAATGTCTAGTCCTTTCTTAATTTTCACTGAACACAACTTTGAATCTATAATTGTTTTATTTTCTGTACATAATGTCTCAAGTATATTAGGATGTTTCAAAATTGACAAATCAGAAAAATTAAAAAAGAACAGCTCTCTAGACCCATTCTCATAAGTAAACTCTTAGATTGATTTCTCAGATGACAATATCCTAGATAAATTTTCTTAAACTCTAGAATAGATAAGAGACAATCAATGGCTATTGATGCCAATTCAATACTAACAGGAATCCCCAATTTGGGACGCAGTAAAGAAGAAAATGTTATTCAGTTCAAACAGCTGAATTTTGATACAGCACAGTCTGGGAACAGCATGGCTAGGGAACAGCTCAATAGTGTTACAGCTCAACTGTGAAACAACAGGGCTGTGGAACATACTAGTATGCCTGTGAGGCAGCCCTGAATGAGGTACCTTTCTGGCTAGACAGTTCGGCTTTGTTCCAGTTTGATACATTCTACTCTGCTCTGCTCCAGCCTCTAGTGATTCATCTTCAGTGTTTCAGTTTGAGGTGGAGAATTGCAGCTTCAGGTCCCATGGAAAGGAAGTGTGCTCTCTTAGCCAGAGAAGTTCTTATATAGACAGAAGTCCCTGCCCCTGGTCCCTGTTGGTCCATCTTCATGCAAATGAGAACTCCAAATCCTCTCAGTTTGAGTCCTTCAAAAGGCACTGTCCTGATTGGTCAGAATGGAGCCACTCTGATTGGTCAGTGAAAATGCTGATGGGGGAATAGAGCTGCACAGCTCTGATTGGATGGGGAAAGTTTCAGTCCTATTGGTTGGAATACAATTCCAGGGATTCCTTTATATGGGCACAAACAGCGTGCAGGCAGGCTGTTCCGTGTGGGAGTCTGGCCTCAGTGCTGGAAGCGGAAAGTTTAGTGAAGGCTATAGGCAGCCTAGCGCAAATTTCTCCCTGAAACACAGTTTGCCTCAGAGGCCACTGTTTAAAAAACACCTCTAGGCTTTGTTTTTATTTTGTTATTTTTTAATTGTTAAATTTATTGGGGTGACATTGGTAGGTAAAAATTATATAGGTTTCAAGTGTACAATTCTACATTACATCATCTATGCATTGCATTATGTGTTTACCACCAGAGTCAGTTCTTTTTCCATCACCACATATTTGATGCCTCCCCCTACTCCCTCACTGCCCCGACTCCCTTACCACAGTACGCTTTATCCTCAGATAGGCACTAAACTAGTCACTGTGTCCATGAATTTTTTTCTTTGTTACTTTCAGTTTTATAGTATACCTATAAGTGAATGATTTTCTAATTTTTTTCAGTCATATTTTGTTTAATATGAAGGTTTTAAGGTCCATCCATGTTGTCACAAATGTTTGAGCCTGGTTAGCCACCAGGAGACAATCTTGATAGGTATTGTCTTTGTTGTGGCCAGCATAAGGAAACTATATATTTCTAAAACTAAAACATAAATTATGATATTCTTATTCAATTAGCCATTCTCTACAAACAATTTTATCATTTAATATCTTGCAACAAGAACCTGGGTCATTTTGTTTTATAAAAGGGTAGGTAACAGTACATACTTTGATATGTGTGGTGCACCAAGATTTACATAATGCACATGAATCTCTTATGTTTAAATTTTTATTAAAATATGTCATTAATATTGTTATTATAATAATATTCTTTTTGCTACCACTTTATTCTTCTAGAAATTATTGCAAATAAGATGACTTAAAATACTTTTTAGAAAGAGTCAATTAGGGGAAGCCGGGATGGCTCAGTGGGTTAAGCACTCACTTTGCAGCCCCGGGGACTGAGGATCGAATCCCGGCCCCGACCCGTGCGGAACCATATGCTGAACTGGGAGCTCCCCCAGCTCAGTTCTCTCTCTGTCTCTGTCTCTCTCTCTCTCCCTCTCTCTCTCTCTCTGTCAAAAATAAATAAAAATATATTTAAAAAAAAAAAAGAGTCAATTATATTCAGGTGGCAAATGGTGATGTCAATTTTTTCTGATATTCTACGTGTTACAAAAGAATGTAAAAAAATAATAAAAATGAAAAACCTTACAATCTTCTTTCTTCAATAACTTTTCCAATTAAGAAATGCCTCTTATTCCATTCTTGAGAGGAAATCAGATAGCTAGTGAAGGAGAACCTACTACCTCCTAAAATAGCCCATTATCTATGTTGAAAAAGTCAACTTTTTTATATTATTAAGTAAGGTTGCATATAAACATCCCTGTAGTTGCCAAGAGGGAAACTCTGCATTCTCTTGACTTGATGACTATTGTTCAAATAAATAATGAAAAAGTTTCCAGATGTATCTTAATCACTTAAGAATAAAATGTTGTTATAGACTTTTGTAAACTAAAATTATACTTTATTAATAACCCAATAATTATTACACAAATCTGTATGCTTATTGTGTTGGCTCATATTAAACTTTTAATCAGCTTAAATACTGATATATTTTATATGTGAATACAGCCAAGACTGATTTCTTCCTTCTTATACATGGATTTTTTTTTAATATAAAAGAAGAAATTTAAAATCACAGTATTAAATGCAAATAAATCAATTAAGACAACTTCTAGTCAATCAGAATTCTCTTTATAATTTGATTTACGAGGTATAAAAATGTAGTTTGTATGCCTAAGTTCCAGTATTTACTCTTTTTTCCCTCTAAGATTTCCTTACTAGAATAGCATGTGTAACTTGATAAATAACAGAACAAAACAAATTGATTAACCATCAAGTAAGCATTGTTTATCCAAATCAAAATATATACTAAAGATATTTTGGACAATGTAATTTGGGCCTGCATTGTAATTATAGCACCCTAAATCTTAGTACATGTATAACTGATATGAGCAAATAATCACCTACTCAACCCTACAAAGCCTGAACAAAATGTCTTTTCTTAATCTAAGACACTTCTGGAAGCAAAAAAGAGGGTAATAAATAGCCCTTCACATGAACATTGGAAAGGAGAGGAGTCTAGGAAAATTCTGTACTTTCAACTCAAATTTTCCTTAAACCTAAAACTTATCTAAAAAATAAAGCCTATTGATTTAAAATAATAATAATAATTTTATAATGTCCATTAAGAAAAGTCACCATTAAGAAAGATGGTATGGGGGAAGTCGGGATGACTCAGTGGATTAGGCGCTCACTTTGCAGCCCTGGGGACCGAGGATCAAATCCTGGTCCCGGCCCATGCAGACCCATATGCTAAACTGGGGAGTGCCCCCAGTTCAGTTCTCACTGGGGCGAGACCCCGGCCCAGTTCCTGTCCTGTGCAGCCCCGCCCACCTGTGGAATGAAACTATGTGGAAAAACCAAGGATGTGCAAATAGGAGACTGTTCTGGGCCCTCCCCTTCTCTCTGTCTCTGACTCTATATCTCTCTCTCTCTCTCTGTCAAAAACAATAAATAAATCTTTAAAAAAAAAAACAAAAGAAAGATGGTATGCAAGCCAGACAGGAAAAATAATCACAAACATAAGTTTGACAAATATCTATTTTTAAACATATAAAGCATCCTTATATATCCTCAAGACAATCAACCCAATAAAAATAAGCAAAGTATCAGACATAAGAAAGAGAATATATCTAATAGCAACCATATGGCCTATAGCAAAAAAAAAAAAAAAAAAAAAAAAAAAAAAAAAAAAAAAAAAAAAAAAAAAAAAAAAAAAAAAAAAAAAAAAAAAAAAAAAAAAAAAAAAAAAAAAAAAAAAAAAAAAAAAAAGCGCTCAATCAACATAATTAGTCCTTAGATGAAGGCAAATTTAAAACCATACTCAGATGCCATTAGAATAGCTGTAACAAGACAGACAACACTAAATGCTGGCAAGGATTTAGAGCAAATGGATTGTTAATGAGAGTATGAAAGAGTGCAAAAATACAGAAATGTTTGGAAGATTTGTGTCTAGTTATATATACCAGGGGTGGCCAACAAGTCTATCGCGATTGACTGGTCGATCGCGAGGCCAATTTTGGTCGATCGTCGATCACTCGCAATGTGTGGGGTGGAATTCCGTGTACCATGGACTTTGAAGTGATTGTAGCTCTTATAACTCCAGCGGCGCCGCTGCGGTGCCCGGCTGATTTGAAGCAGCAACTCGAGCGGCGCCAATACAGTGCCGGCTGATTTGAACTGTCAAATCATAACATACAATCCTAAGAAACTGACAAAATGGGGTATCAGAGTTTATACTCTAGCTAACTCGAAGACTGGTTACATTTGCTGCATTTTGCCATATTATGGATCACTCACAACAGAGCTCTTGGTCAGATTCGATTTACCTGTTTCATCAAGAATTCCAATACACTTATACAAAATGTTGTTGGAGAAAATTCCAGGTGCTCAGGGGCACCATATGTACACGGATCGCTACTATACTAGTTATGTCTTAGCTCAAGAACTAGCCAAATTGAAATGCAATGTCTCTGGAACGATCTTAACGAACAGGAAAGAATTGCCCAAGGAAATAAAAAAGCCAAATTTTTCGAAAAAATCCACGGTCGCGTATTGATGGGGTAACCTTACTTTTAGGGTGGAAAGATAAGAGGATTGTCACTTATTTGACTACGAAGGGTGACATAGGAATGTCGACGGTCAAAAGGATTACACAAGGTGGTGTGGAAATAATGGTCAAGAAACCCAATATTGATTTGAATTATATAAAATATATGGGTGGTGTTGATCGGGCGGACCAATATGCATCAAGGTATTGTTTTCTGCGAAAATCACTTAAATGGTGGCATAAGCTTTTTTGGGGGGGCATGAAAATTTGCCTGATTAATTCCTACATTCTGTATAAACTAGAAAAGACCAAAAAGGGGAAAAGCCACTCAGCCATTTGCGATTTCTAAAAACACATGTCGAGCAATTGAGAGGATCATATCGCCAGCATCGTGAGCAAGCGTCTATGTCTCATTCCGATGAAATCCGACTAAATGGGAAGCTTCACATAGTACTACAAGGGCCAAAAAGGGACTGCAAGGTTTGCTGTGACCGTAACACGCCTGGAGGTAGGTGGGAAGTAATGTATTACTGTGATACGTGTCCTGATAAACCTAGGATGCATCTTGGGCATTGTTTTACGAAATATCACACAAAAACTAATTACAGAGTGTAATATTTATCAAATTTTGTTGTTTTTGATATAAAAATAAATAAATTGGTGAAATTTTATTATTTGTATACGTTTCTTTGTTTATAAATGATTTTAAAATACTTGTAAAATCTTTATGCAATTTGGCCGAAATCGTCTCGAGTAGCTGGTTCGCACAAGCGAAAAAGGCCTCGAGCGCAAAGGGGTAGAAGACAAAACTTTCTAGCAATAGTTTAAAGCATTCTGGGAATTTGCCAAGGTCATAGATTCCTAGAATTCTGACAGCCTGACACTGTGATCTCGGCCCACCCAGACAATACATTTTGACTTATGTGTTACACTTGTCACCTGACGCAACGCGTGAATGCAACAGTTATGACTCGACTCATCGAAGAACACAGTCACTTAGCTTGAATATTTGGTAGTGTCATACGGTAGCTTCTTTTCTTTTGTATTAACAGTATTATTATCAATCAATATTATTTATCCTCGGTGACCATGTTGAGTTTCAATTTTTCTTCTGTTTAAAATGTAAGTACCTTTTCTTTGTTTTAAATTAAATTGCTTTTCTTACCTATCTATTTACCTGATAAGTGAGCATTCTCGGCAACAGATCTCTAAACTGCGGTCATTACACTGAGAGAAAAATAAGGGACAGTATTACAAATATATTAGGAATAACAATAATTCTATTTAAATTAAGAAGTCAGTATTGTAAACCGTAATAAATATATTGTAACTTTAACATACTTCTTGTAAATTTGAATATATCTATATTAGATTTTA
>PVKE010007927.1:0-49174 GCA_004027555.1 Craseonycteris thonglongyai
ATGTTATATATTTTTTTTTCTTTTTTTTTATCTTTTCACATTTATAGAGAGAAATTATCTTTTTGTCTTCAGTGCATAGTTATTTCTATTTTACTTTTTGACAGATAGAGAGAGAGACAGAGACAGAGACAGCTAGAGAACCGAACTGTGGGAACTCCCCAGTTCAGCATGTGGGTCCTGCCTGGGCCGGAGCCGGGATCGATCCTCGGTCCTCATGGCCTCAAAGCGAGCGCTCAACCCGCTGAGCCGTCCCGGCTTTCCCCTATATATTTTTTTAAGATGGCAAGAGATATACCATTCCAATCAATTGGATATGGGATGGCAGGATTGTAAGTCTGACAATATAGAACTCCACTGTTGTGCCTATTTTGTTGTTTTGCAGGCCACAGTGGAATTGTATACAGATGCCGACTTGTTCACCAACTGTGAACCCCAGACTGTAAGTGCCCCTTGCTCATTTTCTCGTGTGTTACCACTGCCCCTGCTCCTAAGCCATTCCCAGCACAGCAGGCGCGGCTGGTTACTGCTCAAGGAACGGTGGCGAAGTCTGCTGATTCATCCTGCTCTCTGCAGGTTTCTGGACTGATCAGCCTCTCCAACTGGGAGTCCAGGCTATGGCCGAACAGACAGAAAAGCCATTAAGATGTCACAGAAATCAAATCTACAAATTCAGAACATACCAAGTTCCGCAAGGTTAATGCAGTGTTCAAAGGGAAGGCAGAAGACACTGAAAACTGCAGTGAGTGGGATGCACTTATGGCATTCATAGACCTGAGCAGCACATAAACTCCTGCTGTAGTGTGCTGGAGGAGCAGAATCCTCATCAACATCCAATGTTATTGGGGTTTCAAAATGGGGCAAAGCAAGGCTAGCCTCTCACCATGCACCAAGAATAACTCCTGGCCCAACATTAATTTCTGAAAGCAGAATATACAGTTCCTATAAGTCTGTGGCTCTATGGTGTCTAGTACTGGTTGTATTGTTATAACTAAACTACATGTATTATAAATTATTCTGTTATAAACACACACTTTCACAAGTAATTATAGACTGTGAGTTTTGATACCAGTGATAAAGTGTAATTTACTAACAGGTGTTTCTTTACATCTCCAGATTTGTTTCACAAATGAACTTCATAAATTGTTCATGTTGGTCTAAAACACACAGGCTTTTCTAGATACCGAAATGTGAAACTGCCAACTAACATAATGGAAAGGGAACTACTCCCAAAATGCTTTATCCTCATTCTTCTTAAAACTGACATTTTAATTTCTAAAACATAAAGAGTAAGAATATATTTCAACTGATAATATTTTTACCCCTAGTACATGGATGTAGAAAGCTAAAACTACAGACAAAAAAAGTAGAAAAAAAATCAATTTAATCTGATATTACAAAACACTTATTGAAAGTGATACAATTTGCTGTTTCTAATGCTTAAACATGTAGTTTTTTTAAATCTTACTAAACATTCACTCTTTAATTTCATATTTATCATGATGTGGAAACACTCGCAGCTACCCCTGAGATAAACTTTTCACTAGGACAAAGGGTTTTAAAAAATGATAATCAATTAAAAATAAAATTTTTCCCTATGAATACAAATGCTACCAACATACATATACCAGTATATGCTGTAAGATAGCTACAAGACTTTAAGGAGAGAAAATTAACACTCACACAAAAGTGACTTCTGGTCTAAAATTACAATTTGCAAAATCTAACTTTCTTTAGAGGATTTTTTTTTTCCATATGAAAATGCAGTTAAATTTTTAGAATTCTAGGTATTTACTTCAAATATTTTGAGAAAGCCTGCTCCATTATGTGAAACAAACCTTCTGCTTAAGACACATAAACACAGAAAAACCTTTCTGACTTAAAAAGTAGTGGGTTTTATCCAATTATATCTACAAAAAAAAAAAAAAATGCATCTTACATCCAGAATGAAAACACAAAAATACTGGCATTTAGAGGAATGTTTCCTAGTGCAAGTACCTGGATTTTTTTTTTTTTCTTGAAATCATGTCAGACATTTTGAAACATGGATTGTCATGTCCTTGTTTGCTCCACCTGGGCTTTGAGGACCACATCTCTAAGTCACTGTGCCTTGATGAGTCGTTTTTAAAGCACACAAATCTTATAGCAACATCAGGGAAGAAACCCAGGCCCGACCAGGGTGGGCTTCCAGAAGAGACTATTGCATAGGTCAGAATTCTAACAGGAGACAGGCTTTCTACAAGTTCTGTTATCTTCATATCATACTAGAAGTGCCAAATCATAAAAAAACAGAATGGCTGACAATCTAAAGGACAGCAGGGAATGAATGTTGGTCTAAAATCTTTCCTTTTCTTCCTGAAGGCAAAAGAAGGCATGTAAAAAGTAAAAATAGTCACCCAATGTTTTTAAAACATTGACAACACCAGCTTAGTAACATGTTGAATGTGCCTCTAGATGGTTCCTTGAGACCAACATTTTGGGAGGACACTGGCATCTAAAAGAGCTGAACTGAAGGAACTCTGATGGGCAACTGTGGACTTCGTCTGTTCTGAGCAAATTCATACTTGATGTCTTTTTTGACTCGGAAAGCTCCTTTCAAGAAGCAGAAAGGAAATTACCTATAAACCTACATGTTTACTTGGTACTTATAAATATACAGCTGTCCATTCCTTCTTCCATCTATTTAACAAATATCCTTAAATCCCTCACTATGTAACCAGGCATTGTACTAGGTAAGATTACAGCGAAACCATCAGAGCATTGCCTCATGGTCACGGAAAGGTTTAGTTTACTAACTAATCTTTTGCAAAATTTCCAAGTTATCTTCACAATTGGTCGTATTTTACATTGAAACATAGCAAGTAACTCAACCAGACTTGACAGACTATGGCACATTCATTGGCGGGAAAATTCACATATAAAGACTATGGGTGGAACAAATGTTCACACTGAATTTAAAGAAATGGTCAGTGAGGAAAAAGCAGAACTCTGATCCCAGCTTTGCAGAATTTATGTCTGCCTAGTCATAGATATCAAAAGCTTAGAGATTTCGTAAAGAAGTGATGTTCTGAAATTTCAACTTTCCATAGTATTGTTATTCAGTAGTTGATTGTGCTATTTTTATAGTTGTTTAACTATGCAATGAAATATTTTTAGCCCACGTACTTCTCAGTTTCCCCTGAGTGCTCAGACAAGGGGGTGACGCACTAAAGCCACGTGGGACGCTTAGGGAGGCACACTCAGGCCTCCACCTTGGCCATGGGTGCTCATGCACACCCCAGCTCAAGGCCTACGGTGGTCTGGAACTAGACAGGGGGGTCCAGGGACTTGAGTGGCTGAGAAGTACAACGCATCAAAAAGCCAAAGAAAGCAGGAAAGCGAGAGGAGGGGAGGAAAGAAAAAGGGGGGCAGGCCATAAGAGTTTCCCTGGGCTCCCTCCTGCCTGTCAGGAAGAAGTGCGACCCTTCCAGAAAGGCGCTGATGTATGAAGACTTACTCCCTCTCCCTCTGTAAAGCTGTTAGCGGAAAGTGCTGACTGGCTGCAGCAGAGAATTTCTCATCAATGCTCTTTGATTGTATTTTGCAAACAAAATGCCTGTTGCTTGGTAACATTTCACTTGAGCCTGACCTTCCCCGAAAGTTATTGCTATCAGATTCGATTTACACTGTCCTCCTGTGATTACTGTAATCTTTTAAACCCAGGAGTTCATCCATCAGGGAAAAGAAAAGTTGGTTGTGTAAGTCAAGAGAACGGCTATCCGCCAGATTTATGACCCAGAGGAGTGTGTTGGGTGGGGGGGATTCTGTCACTGACAGCAGTGGAACTGCGGCTCCTAGATGTAGAAAACGCTCTCAATTTTCCTGCCAACCCTGTCCTCAGATCACAATATGGACACCAGGGCCACGGGACGCCTGCCCAGAGCAGGGACACGGACAGAAACTGGGAGGCTTGTAGGAGTGACCCCCACCTCAGAGGGCAACCTGCAGGGTGTTTGGAGCTGGGAGGGGACAGCCTCAGCGTAGGGTAGCCAGATAAAACAAAGGGATGCCCAGTTATATCTAAACTTCAGGCATCTCATGAAGAATTTTAGTGTAAGTATGCCCCAGGCCATATCTGGCTTTCTGTCTATTAGTTGCATGTTTTTTGCTAAATCTGGCAGCCCGCCAAGGCTGAGGACGCAGCACGGAGGGAGCAGGTGGCCCGCGAGGCAGGAGTGGGAAAGGCATGCAAAGTCAGCGCAGGTGAGGGGCTTCCTGGCCCTTCCCGAATCCCCAAGTGAGCTAGCAGCAGCGGCCCGGGTTACCTGCCGTTCTGGCAAGAACAGGCCTGGAGGTCAGCTCTGGGCCACCAAACTGCAGGAGACAGCCGTCTAGTGCCCCTCTTGCGCCATTCCCAGGGTTCTGTACCACCACCCGGAAAGTGCAATCGAGGTCCCGGTCTGGGCTGCTCCAGCAGGCACACTGCCCTGCACTCTCACTGGAGGCAGGGGTAGGGTGGGATGTGGAAGCCTTGGGGCCAGGTTCCAAAGTCTACAGGCACCCAGTGGGGAAAGACCAGGAACTGAGAATATCCTGGGTGGCCCACCCCCTGGAGCCAGCCCTGGGGTACAGTTTAAAAGAGAACAGTAGTATGCTATCGCTTATTCCTTTTCATTTGGGTGATTTTTGTGTTGTGTTGTGTTGTGTTTTTACAGTGCAACTCTGAGTCCGGCTCCTTGCCCCAAATCAAGCTGTCTTAAAAGGAGACCTGGTTTTTAAATTCACAGATACATTTCATGAATGAGAGAAGTCTTTCCCACTTCTTAATTTTATTCTAGCCTATAGTTGCAGAGAGTTTCCCCATCCCAGCCTGGACCTGTGATTCGGTAACATTCATTAAATTTGCAGGTATATCTAGCTCTCTCTCTTTAAAAAAAAAAAGTGCAGTTAAAATGAAAAATAAGGAAGTAGACAGAGCAGGACCCAATCAAGCTGGAGCTGAAAGGCCCAAAGTAAGCATAAAGATGCTAGGAGGTAACTCAAATAAAGGCAGTTTTCCAAAACTCCTAACTTCTCTCTATAGGTCTCTTGTTCACTCTCTCCTTTTCAGGAGACAAAACAAACAAATAAACAAAACAAACAAAAACAGGAGATCCTACTTTCCTATTTGACCCTGCTCGCCTGTTCCTACCAAATATGTTTTTGCTTTTTTTTCCTTTTAAAAACATTTTAAAAAACTTTTATGAGATAGGAAGAATCTATAGCTACAGATCTTTCTTCTCACAGCCAGAAACCCAGGACACTCTCCTAAAGGAAATGGTGAGGGTGTGAAAAGGGAGCAGCAACACAGGAATGTAACTCTAGCTACTCACCTTGGTCATGACCCTTCACTTTCCTCAGCTCTTGAGCCCACGTCCTGAAAGGCTGGCTTGGCTGGTTAAGGCTGCTGACTCAGATACCCTAAGAGCTGAAAGATGTTCATACACCCCACATTTTCATGGGGGTGGGGAGAGGATGTGAGGAGGATGAAGAAGGAATTTAGGAGGATAAGTGAGGCAGTGGCATATATGTAAAGAAGCTTAAGTTAGAATTTGTGGCTCAATCAAAGTCTAGTAATTCCAGGCCAGTCAGGAGAAATGTTCACCAAAAGATAAAAAATAAAAAATCCATTACTAGAAGCAATACCATTAGAATATGAAAATTCTGCTCAACATACTACAACATTAGATGAAATAACCCCGTGCCTTTAGTGAATCTGAAGAATTTGGAAGAGCGATGTCGTGCTCCAGCTAGACAACCGAGTTTTGGTGTTAAGGTGCTGCTCCCCGACCGGTGCGCCTTCCTCCAGTGGCACCCAGCAAGCAGACCCCTTTCGCAAGCATCTCTGAAGAAGGAAAACAACTTTTGCTCACCTGCATTTGTAGCCAACAAAAAAAGTTTGTTTCCACAGCTATGAGGCCCTTTGCAAAAGGACTACCTAACTTCATTGTAGACACAGAGTTCACAAAGAAACAGATCTCTGTAATTTGCCAGCAGGTATTTAGAGATTCCTAATGGTCTGTGAACCTACTGTATGCATGGACCTACCATTTGAGTACAGCTTCTTCACTTACTTCTCTACACCTAGTGAGCTCCTTGTCCAGAAGTATCTGATATACTTCTAAATATGCATGGTATGTTACATAAAAAGAACAACTGTGAAAAGGTGTAACACACACAGCAACTGCCAGTCTCATCGGCAAGTTTTCTCGTAAACTCCAGATGGGCTTTCTTACAAAGCAGTGCTTAGACATGAACCACTAGTATGTCTGCTTCCTACTGGAAAACAATTATCTGTATTTGTCCTGCCCTCCCCTCGCCACTGGACTGATGAGTGGCCTTTTCTTTTTTTCTTTAAAGACTGGAATTATGGGGTCAAACTAATTGAAAGAAGAAAACAAAAGTTATAAAATGAAGGTGCCAGGTGTGCAGCATGACCAGCTGGAAACTGAATCTTTGGTCTCTGAGGGTTCAGTCGCCATCACTCTGCCCGCTCCCCACGACCAATGCTATTCTCCCTCGCACTTCCTTGTTTTCAGTTTGAAGGGCTCAGGCTCTCCAGACTTGAATACTTGGGAGTAAAAGAGAGGGCACCAACTCTGGTTTGTCCAGTTGAAATCGCCTCCCTCTTTCGTTCTCCCAGACCCCGTATCCTGCTGCTGCCGCTGCTGCTACTGCTGTTGCATCCTTCTTCCTGCCCTCGCTGCGCCTCCCGGGCTTGTTTTGGTTTTGTGACTAGAAACCACGCATGTTGGCTATCCTGAAGAACAGGTCTGAAGAACACAGGATGTGAAAGGAATCCCCTTCTGGATTAGGGCCCCCAAATTCAAAGCTCTATTAAACGGGAGTGCTGCTGGGCAGGTGGCCACAGTAAAATGCTACTGACAACCCAGAACCCTGCTCTGCTGCTGGGGAAATGGAAAACGGAAAGGTTAAGAAAGATTATGAGCAGGAATCAAGTTCTAGAACTGAGACAACACTCTCCTAGTTACCTGTTCTAACCTAAAGAAGAAAAGCAAAATAAGCCTTCTTTCTCTTCCCCTCTCCTGTTCCTCTGTGCAAATCTATAAATATGAAGGGATCATACTGACAGAAAACAGACAACAGGGGTGGGGAGCATTACTCAGAGAAATGCTTACCGTATATCCTACATTGGATTAAATATCCACAAAATCCATGTTCAGCAATTGTTTTCCATCCTTAAAATGCCCAGCTCTGCTCTCCGCATAAAGTGATCTCAGAGCTTCAGGCCTGGAGAGTGTAACTGAGCACAGGGCAGCAGAACTGTGCCTGCCAGGCTGCCTCTATTAACTCACCCCCAAACTGTGAGTCTGCATTTCTTCAACTCCACACAGCATTCCGCTGCTCCTGGAAGACTCTCTCCAGGAGCCAGAGGCCTTCAGACCTCCATGAGCTCCATGGAGGATAGAGCTTCTGTCTATCACAGGTCTGCAAGGGCTCTGGGCCTTCCCGCTCAGAACTCCAGCATGGCCCTTAAACCGCTGCTTGAGAAGATGGGGTTTGTTTCATTTATGCATTAAACACAGGTGAAACGGGAACACCAAACACATGTCCATTGAATTTCAAGGACCTAAAATTAAAGGAGCACTTGAGCTGGACAGAACATCAGGCTAGAGAGTCCCCAGGAGGGGGGGAAAAAAGACAACTGGAGTCTGCAGACTACAGAGGCCTGTTGGAGGGAAACAGATGGAAGCAGGGGGTTGGAGTGGA
The DNA here is from genome assembly GCA_004027555.1 of Craseonycteris thonglongyai. Classification (NCBI taxonomy): domain Eukaryota; kingdom Metazoa; phylum Chordata; class Mammalia; order Chiroptera; family Craseonycteridae; genus Craseonycteris; species Craseonycteris thonglongyai. The sequence continues at coordinate 7,747 of PVKE010007927.1, forward strand.
GGGGTAGGGGAACCTTCACACCTTCAGGGCTCAGAGCAGAGGAGAGGACAGGGCAGGACAGGAGAGGAGAGACCGGAGAGACTTTGCTCCAAATCTGTGGTTTGGCAGCACGAGGCCCAAACGCACCCAGAACCCCCGGAAAGTGCTCACCAGAGGTGGCCTTCCTCGCTGTAGGTCAAGTTTTGTTTGTTTCTTTAAACCACAGAGACAGGTGAGGGCTGCCCCAGGAAAGGTGTTAAAGGATGTCAGCAGTTCTGCAAAAGCAGCTGACTCTGGGCTCTCTAGATTCTGGGTCCATGCTATCAGTTTAGAAGCCCTTTTGGCCTTTAATATTATTGCTTCTAAATGAGGCTTCTTTCAACAAAGTACAGGAGGCATAAGCCCACAGTGCGCGCTACTAGACAGGCTTCTTTGGGGTCGCTCCAGGTCCCCCAGAGCTGAGAAGCACGCCAGCTTGAGTCGGCCAAGCCTTGGGCATTGGCTTGGTCCCTACATCTACCCGTCCCATTCTCCATATGCAAGACTCTCTAAAAGCCCACGGCCGGGAAAACCCTGCCGCATCGCGGTGTGTATGCCCGTGTGGACTGTAATATGGTCTTCTGTCCACACCTTTACCCGCTGGAACGGACACGTCCCCGTTTAAATTGTGGGTGACACTTGGCGAGCCTGTCGCACAGTCTGGCCTCCCCGAGGCGCCTTTCCTACGGGAGGCTGGTTCTACCTGCAGGATCCAGACAGGAGGCCGGCTTCAGCGCGGAGGCTAGGAATCGGTTTGGCAGGGTTTGAGAAGGAAGTCCGGCCCGGCCCACTCACCCGAACTGGCCTCCGGGCCTCCCCGGTAGAACCGCAGCAAGGGCTCCGACGTGTTTTCACCCTCGCGCGCGCCCGGCCCGCAGCGTTCTTACCTGGCTTGACGAGCGGCGTCTGCAGCGCCCCGAGCGGGGGCTCCGCGGCCCAACGCAGCGCGGCGGACGCAGCCAAGTCGGCGGCGGGGCGCGGCGGCGGCGGCGGCGGCTGAGACGGCTGCGCGGCCGGCTGCGGCGGCGGGGCGGCGGCAGCGTCCCCCGACGGCGGCGGTCCCGGCAGGGCGCGCAGCGAGTCGGGGATAAGACTCTCGAGACTCTCGTTGGCCTGCTGCCGGCGCAGCGCCACCTGGGCCGCCATGACCCGCTGCCGCTCGATGATGAGGATGCACTTCTCACACGTGCAGTCCTTGAAGCGGCAGTAGCGCTTGTGGCCCTTGAGCCAAGACAGCACGCCGTGGTTGCGGCAGCGCGCGCACTTGGGCGTGCGCTGCAGGGGTGCCCGCGGCGGCTGCGACACTGGGCCGCCCATGTACAGATAGGGGGAGCCGTAGCCGTTCATGCCCCGGGTTCCCGGAAGAGCTGGCGGGCTGGCGGCGGCAGCGGACCAGGAGGTGCTGAACGGCGGGACTGGGAAGCCCCGGTCGGCGCGGTCTTCGGTCCCGCAGCCTCGGCGGCCGCGTGCGCTCCGGGATGGTCGGAGGTGCAGCCGTCTCTACGGGTCGGCGGCGTTCGCAGCCTCCGCCTCCCGCGGGTGCTCCGCCACTCCCGCACGAGTCGCGTCTCTTCCAGCCGCTGCTTTCGCCCGCAAGTCCTCCCTCGCCAAGGCGCTGCGGCGGCTGCAAGAAGCCGGCAAGAGCTCTGATTAAGGTCTGAGCCAGCTGGTCTGCAACACCCGCGCGTGCTACCGGAGCCCAGCACCTCCTCCACCGCTCGCCCTCCCACTCCTCCCCCCTCCCACTGTCACCCCCACCTCCAGAGTCCCGGTCTCCTTGCACTCTCCACCCTACCCTACGCCTTCGTCCTTTCTTGCGCCCCTCGAGTGTCTCTACACCACCTTCCTTGCCAGCCGCGCTCAGGGCCCCCTCCTCCAAGCTCTCTGCGCTTCCCTGCCTCCGGCCGGAGGGACTGCGGCGCTCCGGGACGCCGCCACACACTCCGGGAGGAGACGGGGAGGACCGGTGGGGCGAGGGGGTGGGGGGTGCCTGTAGGCGACTGAGCTGGCTGCTCCCTTTCCCTCTCTTCTCCTCCCACCAGGCCTGATTTGGCGGCACCGAGCCCAAGGCCGCCTTTCTCCCAGCATTTGGGCGCAGAAATTCGGCTCCGCGAGAACCGAGGCCTGCTGGAGCTTTGTGGGTGCACACGGGACCCAGCCTGTGGCAGAGGGTTTCAAGTTGGGGCGAGCCAGGCCCAGCGGCCACGGGGGATAGGGTAGGGGAATTGGTTCAGGAGATTTGGCCTTATTGATTTCTTTTTGCAACTTAAAAAAGATACATCTTACTCCGCATGAGAAAATAAATGTTTTTGAAAACCTGTTCGCCCGAGGACACCAACCCATTTTGTAGGCACAATCCTCCCTCTCTGGCACTGATTCTTTCTTTACCCTCCTCCCCAAGTTTTAATTAAAAAAAAAAAGTCTCAGTCTTGAAAGGACGGGGGAGTGCTCACGGGTTGGATTTGCGTTAAGTGCTGAGTCTAAACTTTCAGAGTGGACGAAGGAGCCATGATAGCGCCCCAGAAGTTACTGGATGTGATCTTTCCTCCACCCAACAGCCCCTGAACCATCAAATGGATGTCTCCATCACCCAGTTCAAATCTCCACGGACCCGGTGACTTAGTCATGGATAGGAATGGAGCCCTTCTTCTCCCCAACCCATTGTCTTTGGGTAGGGGTGGGAGGGGGTCCTTGCACAAGATGACAGCATAAAACTTTGTTTAAACTGTTCTGTGCGTGTTTCTAATCTCTTAAGAGCACCGGTTTGGCCTAGTGCAGACGACCTGCACAAACGCACAGGGACGACGAACCCCCACCCCACCTCACAATCCAAGAAAACAGAAAGAATAGGTGAGTGCAGCGGAGCAGGGCAGCACAATGGCTCAGTGGGAAGCATGAGGGATGGCATTCCCAGACCTGGATCCCGAAGCTCCTGCGAGCACACACTGAACTCGTCTCTGGGCGAATCGAATGCCAGATCAGAGCCTAGTCGACTTCGCTGCAATAGTCAGCCTTTCAGCCACTTAGTGGCCCTTGTCCCCTCGGTGAGGCCACTTTTCTCTGCCCTGGAAGCAAACAACCCAAAAACCTCCGTCTGCGTCTGCCGTTAATTCTAATACAATGCCTCCAAGCATTCTAGCTGCCAGCCCCCAACCCAGAAGGGCGATTCGGAGAGGAAGGAGGGTAAAAAGGGTGTCCAGTTGTGTGCTTTTCTGCTGAAGCCCTTAGCCGCCGGCGCCCCGGTTCAGACCTGTCCCTGTGGTTGGGGATCGCTGGATGCTGCCCTGCGGCCGTGAGCAAGAAAGCCTTGCAGGAGTGCTAACCCTGGAAGGTCTCCCCTTAAAGCCGCAAGGACCCCTTGGTCTTCCCCCTTACCCACCCACCCCCAACACCACCACCTCAATCCCTTCTCTGCTCCCAGTCTTCACTAGAAAAGCAAGCCCTAAACACACTGCCCCTGGAAGGAACTTCATAACTCTCCGCACTGGAGGCAGAAGGCATAGCCCGGTGGGCCAGAGGCTGAGACGTGGGAAGTTGGCAGGCAGTCACCTCACGTGACAGAGTAGAATGACACTGACTGGGAACGTTGGTACTGAAACCTCCAGGTCTCTTGGGAACACAGGAACCATGGACATTTTCAAAACCAAATTTCTCCTGATTTTCTCCAAATAGCCACCAAAACAAGGAGTATAAAAAACTTGGGAGTAAAGCATTAAAAAGAAAGAAAGAAAGAAAAACAGCAGCGCTCTATGCCAGGTTTGCATGGGGGGGCATTCCCACCAGCAAGGTAACCCCCTTCCGTTCCTTCCTCAGCCACCTAGCCACCCCATCCCTTTGCCACTCAAACAGCCTGGCATTTTGGGGGGAGGGGGTTCATTCACTTCAGTGCAAAACGGGGGCTGAGATCTAAATACTTATTCGATATAGCATAATAATCCTTTTCTCATATTTGATGGGAATGTTTTCCATATACCAGTATTTGACAACATCTCCCTATAGGAACAGGTTTGTATTTATGTTAGTAAAATGTCCCCTGCCTCAATGTCTATTGTAACCCAACACCTGACAATCCCGAGTCCCATTTCTGTTTGCAGAAAGGGTTTATTCAAGCACATAATGGGATCCCAGCAGAAAGCCTTTTAGAACAAGGGGCTATGGTAAACTTCACCACATGAACTCCGTTTCCAGGGCTATTAAGCTTTTAATTGGAAAATAGCAGAGGAAATTTCAAGGTGACTATAACGTGTTAGCAGTGAAGAAAAGCTGAAGCTGGAATGAATGTAGAAAGCATATGGTCCGAATCAAATTTAGAAGGAGCAGCCTGCTTCTACTAAGTCCCGGCAGCTTATACACTTATGGGAAAAATCATCAAAGACGTTGGGAAGGGAGCTGGGGGATTACAAGTAAATGTAACCTCACTAGACTGGATCCACTGGCGTTCTGCTCTGGATGGGGTATGAGCATGTGTGCTTTCAAACCACAATTAACTGGGTAGAACTGTGACAGGTATTAACAGTGAAGGACTGAAAGACAGTGTGTGTATGTGGTTCTTTTGGTTCGCACACAGTCCTATGGTGTGTGTGTCTCTAAACCGAGCTTGTCCAACCTGTGGGCCGCATGCAGCCCAGGACGACTTTGAATGCAGCCCAACACAAATTCATAAAGTTTCTTAACATATTACGAGTTTTTGCAATTTTGCTTTTAAGCTCATCAGCTGTTGTTAGTGTTAGTGTATTTTATGTGTGGCCCAAGACAATTCTTCCCCCGATGTGGTTCAGGAGAGCCAGGGAAGCCAATGGTTGGACACCCCTGGTCTAAAAGCTCATGAAATGAAGGTGTCCTCATGGAGAAATTGTGCATGTTCTGACTCCAAATTTGGGAGTCCTGGTAGCTGCTCCTCATCTCAGGAAACAATAAAAAAAGAGAGTTTCCTATTGTCCCAGATGCATATATAATACATCAGGACATTTTCTGCTTTGATGGAATCTCATGTGTGTGGGTGTGGGTGTGGGTGTGGGTGTGTGTGTCAGAGTTTCTATTTTGCCATTTAAAAAAAAATTATTTTATTGTTTGAAAGGTGGGAGAAGGGGGAGGGCCCAGAGCAGTCTCCATAGTTGTACATCATTCGTTGTGACATAGTTTCATTCCACACAGGTGGATGTGGGGCTGTGGGAAGGGAATCAAGCCCGGTCCTCCCACAAGGAAGGAGAGAACCTTTGCGGCAGGAGCCTGGGTGGTGGTGGAGGTAGTTAGTGGTGGTTGTGGTTACCAGTTGTGCCACAGTTCAGCAGCATATGGATTTCCGGGGTGGGGTGGGGTGGGGATTGAGCTCCGGACCTCCTGATTTTGTCACGACCACTGGATGCTGGACGTCAGGGGCATGCAGAAAACCCTTTGAATGCAGGAAAACCAGCCCTGTTTTCCAGCATATGAGCTTCTCACTTCTCAAGCTGTCTGTGCCTCTAGGCATTGCTCTGTGGCCAGCTTCGTATTGAAAAGGGGGTATGGGGGCAAATGTCTAGTGAGGTGGTGGGGCAACCAGAAATTGACTGAGGTGAGAATGATGTCCCTGTTCTCCCTCAATTCAGTGGGGAGAGACTCATGCACGCACCACCCTTCTGCCTTCGCCCTGTGTATCCCGAGAAGCCTCCCTCTGGGGTCCAGCAGAGGTCACGTGAGGCCGGGCCAATGAACTGGCATTACGCAGGCGGGGGTGGTACACCACTGAGTGGAAATAAGGTCTTGGGCGGTCATGTCCTCATACTATTTTGGAAGTAGGAGTTCTGAGGATCTCCAGGGGCCTAGGCCTTTTGGAGCAAAGGAGGGCACAGAATGGCCTGCAACACCGCGGGCCCTGTGCAGCCTTAGCAGGTGCTACTGCTCGGTCCTTTGGATTCTGGAACTTTTGAAACCAGTCGAGGCTCATGCCAGAGAAAGAGCACTGCCACTGGTGCAGATTCCTCAGACCCAGCCCAGACAGACTGTGCCTGCTGCCATCTTTTGGGGTGGGGTGGGGGTGTCGCTCCCGCATTGAACCCACTGAGCAGCAACTTTAACTCCGCACTTTCAAAGGGAGGGAATGGAAAAGCGCTTCCTCGGAGCGCCCTCAACTGGGACGGGGTCTAGGTCCATTTTACTGCAGATCTGGGCGCAGCCGCTCACTCCCCGCTTTGGCCTGGGGCCCCAGAGGCTCTCACGGCCTTGGCCTTTCGGCCCCCCTACGGATTCCTTCAGGCCTGGCAGTCGGGGCTGTGGCCATGCACGGAGAAACATGCTCGGGATTCCTGGGCCCAGTCGCACACACCCCGCGGGCAGCAGGAGGGCGTGGGTCACGTCCACACACCATTTGGAAAAGGCCCGCAGACCCTGTCTCCCTTCTGTGCAAAGGAAAAAAATAAAGTCTTGTATGCTCCAAGGTAAAACGAGGAGCGCTGGATTTAAAAGTTTTAAGATAAGCTTTCTCCTCTGACTTTAAAATTCAGAACAAAACAAAAAAGCTGGAACAACATTCAGCGGTGTTCTTTTCCCCAGTGTTCATTTTGGGGGCGCTGGTACAGTTCTTCCCTAGGAAAAGCCCCTTATCTACGGTACAACTCCTTGCGGCCTGCCTCTTCCCGGGCAGTCCCAGAACAAAGCCCCGCCGGGGGGACAGGGGACGGAGGTGCCGGGTTCCAAGAAAGAAGTCCCTGCTCGGCTCGAGTGGTCCGGGAATAAAGAAGGGGGAAATGGCCGGCGCTGCCCTCACCCCTAGGAAAGTTAGTGCGAACTCCAGGCACCGAGACCACGCCGACGGGAGAGTAATGCGGCCAGGCCCCTACGCTGCGCGGGGACTCCAGGAGCGTCGCAACTAAAGGGACTAGGCTGAGACGCAGCATACCTTGCCGGCGACCGAGAGAGCCTGCTGGGCCCCGCGACTTCCGCAGCCTCGGGGCTCCGCCCATCCAGCCAGCACCCCGCCCCCAGACCCACTTCTCCCGCCCAGGACCCCTCCCAGTGGTCGGGGTGCAGCTTTGAGCTGTTGAAGTTTGCTGGTTGTTTTGTGAAGGGAGGTTAAACAAACAAGTGGCTAAGTACAGGCCATTCGCGCGCGCGCGCGTGTGTGTGGGCGCTAGGTGTCCTTTAAAGCGCCTTGGGCTGCGCAGGGGCCCGTGGACGGCAAGGCTCAGGCCTTGCCCGCATACAGGTGCGCGGAGGGAGACAGGAAGGTGCAATCTCTGCGCAATTACCCCCGCCCCCGTCCCGGCAATCTTTCAAGGCCGGCCCCGCGGGACAAGGCCGAACTGCTAGAACCAAGGAAAATCCCTCGCCCTCCACAGGCTCCGTCCTGTTTTGTTTGTGGCGTTTAGCGCTTCTAATATTTCTTGATGCAACGCGTCGGATGCGGTGCACTACACTTGCACGTGTGAAACGAGTTCGCCTCAGTTTGTGGGAAGAGGAGAGGGGGCTCGAGTTCTGTCCGTGGGGCTGGAGTAGTGTTCCTACGAGGTATGGGGAGAAGGTGGGGGCAGAGGGACTGGGGCCAGCTAGGCGGGTCTGGCTCAGAACCCCTGCCCCGAGTTGCGGCGTAGTGGGTGAGTTTCGGAGGGAGCCCCCGCGGCAAATAAGGCAATGGTTGTGGCAGGGAGGAAATGTGTCAACAAGGGCTTTTCCTGAAGCCCTAGTTCTGCAGCACGAAGTCGGCAGCGCCATAGTCGAGAGCCAGGGACACCCAGATGGGCCGCCGGCCTGGGGGCAGCTCCCGCTGTTAGTGAGGATGAGTGGCCTTAGCCCCCAGCCTGTGAAGGAGCCGCAGGCGGCCTGGGAAAGGCGCGCTTCATTTGCCCTCGATCCCAGGTCTGGTGGCAGCCGCTCGCCCAGCGCTCAGGACAGGAAGGCCATAGAGTCCGCCTCTGCTCCCCAGCGGCAGAGCAGCATATGAACCTGTGAAGGTTCAGTACGACAGCCTGTGTCGGCAGCCCTCCACACAAGTACGCGACGCTCGACACGCCTACACTTGCACACACGTGTAGGGCGTGCTCACTCGTGTACCGCACATCCCCTGGCACCGTCTGCGGGAGGAAGCGGCCTTGCTGTTACAGGTCTATGTCTAAGGAGGCAGACCTTTTGAGAAACTTTGACCGCCCCTCAAATACGGTATGTGTATTAAAATGTTTAAAAGCCATTAAGCCAAGACTTAGTGTCAGTGCTATGTTCAAAATTAGACAAATTCATAACGCCGTTCACCAGGGCCAGGCACTGGGCCTGCCTGGCATCCTCCCTAGCAGTCAAGAAAACACCGGAAGGGCAAACTCCACTACATCAAGCACGGGAGCAAGGCCCCAGGTCCCTCATTAATGGGGGCTATTCCGAGGAGAGACAGAGTTTCCCCTCCACACCATCGTGGACCTGGGGTGCAGCCCTCGTGCGAGATGTGGCCTTAGAGGGCAGGATAGCAGGCAGGGGTCACCACGCCGCGGCCGCCTGGATTCAGAGCCAAACTCCGCATCAGGCATGCGTCAGGTGGGCTATCAAGGCACCGAAGGGCTGGCGGGCACCAGTGGCTGGAACTCAAGCGTGGGGGCCGCAGGAGGCTGCGGGGGAGGGGGGGTTACGGCCTATGAAACCGGAGCCCGGCCCTTGGGGCACACCAGTCCCTGAGGGTGCTCAGTCAAGGTTCTGAGGGCTCACTGACACGCCAGTCCCGGCTCCACCTGGCTTTCCTGAAATGCAAAGGCTCTGAAAGGGGCTGTCCTGGGAAGGAGTACGCCCCCCGCCCCCCCTTGAGGGGGCATGCCGAACTCCCAACAAAACCACCCGGCAAAATTAGCGTGTTGACATTCAACTACGGAACGCCGGGAACTGAAAGACTCTTGATCCGCAGAAGCCAGAGTATTCAAGGAAATGAAAGGGGCCTGGGCATTGGGCAGCGAGTGCCCAGGTAAGCGAGGATCTTTATCTCCAAAAACACCATCATTAATGTCTTGGAGGTGGTGATTCCACAGTCCCGGTCCTTCCCTGCGCGCCAGCAGCCTCCCAACGTCCCCATCACAATAGCTACACGCGCCCAGAAGGGCACTGGGCTAGCAAGCAGCCTGACAAGTGTGATAAAATGATCTTCCTTAACTAAACTCGTAAAGCACTGGGCAATAAAACTCAATCTTCTGTAAAATCCAATTAAGTCATTATCTGACTGATTGTATCTTTAATTGAAAACAGAAGTGACAGTAAATTTCTGTGATATATCAGGATCAATCGATACCACTATACAACTCAGGCCCAAGAAGTGATTTATAATGTCAAACCCGTATAGGTAACTCCACATTATTCTCTCTAAAACCACTGGTGGATGAAATTAAGAGTAAGTGCATTTAATAAAAAACAAGATGGTCAGGTTATTGATTACAACAGATGGGGGTGAAATCAAATAGATCTTTTCAAAGCACAGAGCGGAGAAAATACAAGTAATTTCTTTTTTTTCCCTGTTTAATATCACCCACCAAATATACACACAAGAAAATTCAGTCATCAATAACATTTTTATTTCAGGTACAGCTGCAACTACACAAACAATGAATTTTTTTTTTTTTCAGACTAGTTTCATTTCAGGATGTCTTCTGTTACATAAGGAAGTACTCCACAAGCAATTTTTAACAAAATAATGAACTCAGAAATCTTTAGTAACTTTTAAAGATGTACTTATTTTCAAATCAGATTACAACCTAAGATTACAAAATAGTCTAGATTGCATCCATTTTTTCCTGTAGTAGAAAGAATATGTATGATAAGCTCTTACATTAGTCTAGAAACAACACCCAGGAACTCTGCCTTAGTGGGGTTAAATTGCATTGTTTTCAAATTACCTTTTACAGAAAAGGTAGATTTCTAAAGGCATGAATTTTTTTCTTCTATTTCAGTCAATTTTGGAAAGGGTACATGTTTGGGGCATGGGTGTGGTTAGGCTTTTCCAACAGCAACACAAACCCAGTATGTATATTATCTCTGACCTTCTGCAGATTTCTAAACCAATCACTAACTCGCTTTTTTCTCCTCACTGGCCAGGTACTAGGCTAAATTTATATTTTTAAAGTTTTGTTAAGATACTAAAATTCAAAAACATCTAAAGCACCTAAGATTTCATTTTTAAACTAAAAGTAGTATCTAATTATAACACATTTACCTAGATGCAACTGTATTGCTTTGCTTGAGTGAATTACTGTTTTCTTGTAAACCAGTGTCATAAAACAATAAGGGACATTATTATTTAATATTTAACTCTATGAGCAAGCCACTTAATTCTCCTGGATGGTAGTCACCAATTTTAAACTATTCCAAATATGTTTTAGCCTCTGGGCTAAGCTCTAATGAGTATAAACCAAACGCATTCTTAATAGTTAAGTCAGCATGAGTCAAGGCAAAACATTAACAACAAACCCTGTGTATAAATGGAATAAGCCTGCTATTCCAAATGAACCACTGAAGGCACTGGGTACCGCTTGCTTACTCGTCCTCTTCGATGACAGGAGTGACTGTGAAGCTGCTGGGCTCTGCAGCCGACTCACATTCGAGCACTCCCTTTGTGCTCTCGTTACTAATAGGAGAGGTGCTGGAGAGGGTAACCAAGGCAGAATCTTGACTGGTGGGCTGCGAGAAGACTAGAAATGTGGGGAAGACAGGGAGAAGAGTGCGTTAAAAGTGGCTAGTCTTTCTACATTCAGTCTTCAATTAGGTTCCAACAAAGAAAGAGGCACTCTATTTCTATTCGGACTTGAAAGTGTTTTTATAGACACTCATTAAAATCCCCAGCACTTCTGTAGAATAAAAAATAGTATGTCTGTATATTATCCATTTAAATGTAGGGGAAAGTTAGCTAGCAGAGTTGCAGTTTTATGTTCATTAAAAAACAAAAAAAGTCTGCTCCCCTCTCTTTGGGAAAACTATTCCTACCATTCACTGAGCCTCTCCTTTATGTAAAGGATGCTGATAGACCTTGTCTTGTCAAATGGTCCATCTGACAAATTACCCCAAACAAGACTCCACCCATGTATTTCGACCATTTGACAAGTAATCCTAGTTTTTCAACATATAGCAAGTGGTGGTGATAGCTTATGCACTTTCCTGTTATTTCTTTTGGATACAGAAAGATAAACATTTGGTGAGGGAGGAGTCCACATATATACCATTTAAAAAGTAAAAAGTGGTACGGTAATTGGGAAACTTATAAACTACAAAAAGTAAAAGAAATTGAATTATACCACACTAAAATAGAACTCAGGTAAAGATTTTAAAAGCAAATCTATGAACATAAAACTCCACTAGGAAACTGACATTACATATAAAGGACGCAAAATAAAGTGCTAAACAATTTTTGCAACCTTATAAGTCACAGTAGATACAAAACTTAAGCAAAAGGGTCTCTGACCTTTTTAACCTTAGCTGAGTTCCGATCCACCCCCAGAACTCCCTTCCTGCCTAGTGTGAATGTAATTAAGGGGAAGCTGCAGTGGTAATTTCTCTCCTCATTAACTTCCTGATTGGTTTCAGCCTCAGGATTCTGCCGGGTAGTAGTTTGTCACCAATTCCAAATGGCCAATCGTTAATACTAATGTTTGTGTAACTAACTGCCAGCATCTGCCACGGCTTCTTGTACAACAATAATGGTGAAAGGGTACATTAGTGCGCCTGTGTTAATTCAGCTTGTGTTCATCAATAGCGAAATCTATGATGTAATTAGCAAAATGCACAGGGAGCTGAGTGTTAAAGCCATTTCTGAAGAACTAAATCATAGGAGAAGCCGTCCTGGGTCCTGATATGTTTGCCATCAATACTTACTATGTTTGGAATTTAATAAGGTATATTACCATGCTGAAAAGAGACCTTTTTACAAGAGAACACCATTTATGCTTGTTGTGGGTTTGGAAAAGGTTTGGTGCAGCTAGTGAAACCACACAAATAAAAGAACAGAGCTGGGATTTAAGAAGCAGACCTTTAACCACTCCAGTGGACCAAATTATTCAGAAAGCCCCTTACTTCTAATGTGATGATATGGGTGGACAGACGGATAGATGGAGAGCTTTATATAGCTACCTCAATATGCAGTAAGAAAAGGCATGATCTGAAAGTTTAATAAATGAATAAATTTGAAAAACAATTTAGACAATTTCTTGATAAGCAATTATTTTGATGTTGATAGTATTTGTTTAGCAATTTAAATAAACAAGGATAATAGTTTGTAAGCTTTTTATTATTATTATTATTATTAAGGAAGAGCCATTGAACAGTACTTTATAGATGCTATAAAGACTTCCTACTAAATTTGAATTGTTAGATGGGTTTAAAATTCCTTTGAAATCTAAGATATATTATGAATTGTGTTACACGTACAATGATGTTGTATATACACAGAAATGTTTTCCAAAGGCAATGGACTTTGCTGACATCTTGTTACTATACAGAGATCTGGAGGTCAGACTAAGAGCCAACTGGAGAGCCTACAAGTTAATCTTCCCACCTCCACCCTGACAATACCAGTGACAAAAGTTCCTCTGTATAGCAGCTAAGGGAAAGGAATGAACATTTACTGACAGCTATCCTGTATGCCACGTACATACTTTGATGAGGTATTTATTTAATCCACAAAACCATTCAATGAGAGAAATGCTCTCCCATTTTCCATAATGGATGCTGGTGGTAGTTGTCAAAGGCAGTGTGGCACTGGTCAGCTTAACCCTCAGGCTTCATCTCATCCCTGCACCATCCCATCCGTGGGTGCCACACTTGGTCACTGCCCACTGAGCTTTCCTAATCTCTGTGTGAGTTTAAGGAGGCAAAACAACGGACTCTTGTCAGACTAAACTCAGAGACTGTAAAGGAATAGGCAGGTGTTCTCTGGACAGCTGTTCTGAGCCCTGGGCCTGCCTTCTGCCTTCATTTAACAGCTAACCTAGGCTCACCCTAGCCCCACAAGTCTGTTCCCCATTCAGCAGGATTGATACCAAAAAGGGGAGGGATAGGAATTCTGCAAAAGAAAGGAATTTGGGGCTAGAACCCTTTTGCTCTCAGCTGCCTTGTGGGTATTTTCGTGAATAGTATTCCCATGACTTGGGGCTACAAAAACAAGCAGTGTGTCACCTGTATAGACTGGGGAGGGTCCAAGCATACTTAATGCATGACTGCACTGCAGAGAAGATGCAAATAAATGAACTCAGTCTGTTTTGAAAACTATATTTTAAAGCATTTCTCCACTCAAAATTTAAATGCATGTTATTTTTACTTCTGTTCAAGGCTTAGCATTGTCTGAATAATGAGCTGTTGAAATTAGGGATTATCTGTTTAACTCATTTTGTGTAACACCTCATAAAAGTAGTTCCAAGTGCATTAACGATTTCATGTTTATCTTAGTGACTAATGTCCAAAATCTATTTTACTACCATCCTTAAAAGCACCCTTCTCAACTTCATTAAACTTTGTTGAAGGGAAGGTTAATAATTGATCATTGTAAATCATTTTACACCAATTAAAAATTCTAAAGTCAAAATTATCCTTTTTGCTTTTTAAGTTGATTATAATGAGCCCTGCAGCACAAGGATAATTTCAACTCAAAAGGTTCCTCTTAATTATTTTGTAAAAATGCTAATGCCTAGTGTCAGTGGGACTGTAAGGGAAGATAAGCTGCTAGTTGCACTAGAAATTGGTTCAATCTTTCTGGACAGCAATCTAGTGATATGTAATAAGAACCATAAAACTATTCATACCCTCTGACCCTATAATTCCACTCTGGGGAATAAGCCCAAAGAAAGAGAATAATTGGCCCAGAGACACTCAACGCACCACAATGTGCATCAGTGAGGATGCTGGGGCTTTGCTCTAGTGCTGGGGGATGGGGTGGGGGTAGCTGCATTGGGGGTGGGGGGCAGAAAGCATTCACAGGCAATAAAAAAACTCAGGATTATGCTACCCTATGATCATCAATAGGCTCCCAAGCATTCACAGAAATGGAAGGAATGTATTCTGGAGATTAGATACTAAAAAGCAAGGAAAAGGAAGAAAAGGGTAGAAAAATGAAGAGAAAGAAAAACTTGCCCATGATATTTTTTCATGTTACAATGAAAGGTGGGTAAACCTTTGAAGTTGACCCTTGTTTGAACCAGCAAGCTCAAGTATCTATTTTCTCTCAAGTAACCAATTTGTCTACAGAAGCTAAAGAGTCTATATTATCATTTAAAAACATAGATCCTTACACATAGCCACTCTTACCAAAATTGGAAGAAAAAATTAAGATAAGTTTCAGTGCTACCATGTAAACTATCAATGCTCTTTTTGGAAAGTATTATACACTGTTAAAAAAAACCCACAGCTCTGAGAAACAAAACAAAAACCATTCTAACTGCTAAATCTTTTGACACTGCTGAAACCCCTGACTTTTAACTTGAATGATCTGTTGGAAGTCAATGGACTGGAATAAATAATTCTCTTCCAGTGATGTGAGAAAACAGGATATTCATGCTTGAGAATAAAATTGTCTTCCTCTGCACATTAAATACTATTAAAATCTAAGAAATCATTTAAAAATAAGAATGCAAGTGGCATTCTTCACTTGTTAGCAACTCTTCACCTAGAGGCTGACAGGAAAAAAAAGCCTCTGGCTTCCTCGAGTTTATAGGCGTGAGTCTGATGAAAAGCTGATGAAAATTTCTTAAATTCTTCCACTTCATGATAACCATGGTGTTTGGAAATAAAATCATGTCCAATCAATACCACTTAGCAGATATTTAATGTTTCACAAAAGAACTCTTTTTCAGAGTGGAACTACTGCCCTTCTCACTAACCTTTAAAATAATTAGGATTATCTTAGCTGAGCAAAGCTTGGCAGATTCCGCTTGTACTTTCAAACAGCATTAATTCTTGGCACTTAGAACAAGGGATAAAAGGTAAAGATATGAATGGAGATCTTTATTCAACCTGATCTATCATGGATTAGCTCATTCTTTTCCAGTTCATGCCTGTACTCTAGTTAATAGGAAGGCTAAGCTGTAATTGATGTAATTAGAAACCATAAGCTGAGAAAAAATAGCCCTTTCTTAACATCCCCAATGACTATGTATTTACTAAAAAAAATAATCTTTGAAACAATTAAATGTGTTCTTTCCACATAAGTGTAATTAAAGAGAGGGGCTGTTCAGGATTATGCTTTCCTTGAAAACGTATCTTAATGGCCAGTTCTAAGATCTGATGACAGTTTTGAGGGGCCGGCTTGCACTGTATATTGTAGGAAGAACTGGCTGAGCGACAGAAAATGCAAGTCCTGTAGAAGGAAGTAGGTGAATGACTGGTGCTTCCTCCTTGATTCAGCTATCACAACCTTCGTAAGCACTGGGAATTTGGTTTTTGGGTTTTTTTTTAAGTGAACTTACTTACAACAGATAGTATATATTTTTTGTATAACATGTATATACAATTCACTAGATAATATTAGAACTACTTTTTAAAAAATATATATTTTATTTATTAAATATATGTATATATATTTATTTATTTTGACAGAGAGCAAGAGAGAGAGATACAGAGACAGAGAGAGAACTGAACTGGGGGAGCTCCCAGTTCAGCATATGGTTCTGCACGGGCCGGGGCCGGGATTCGATCCTCGGCGATGCAAAGTGAGCGCTTAACCCACTGAGCCATTCCGACTTCCCCATAGAACTACTTTTTAAAAAGCCTTTTGGTTCCCTTCACCCATTAAGAACAACTTAATTCTCAAAATAGACAGAAGTCTGTCCAATGTCCCTTTGTAGCTTGTCGGACAGGCTGAGGACCTGGGCTCCCAGCCTGGCCCAGCCCCTGCTGCAGACTAGCTTTCCTACTGCTTAAGAAATTAAAGATAATGTGCCTAAACCTACTCCCTCACCCCACAGAGTACAACATAAACAACAAGGGAAGAGAAGGGGTATCAGTCAGCCTGCTACCTCCACCTGGTACCCAGGCAGAAGCAGCTCAGACAGGCCTCCTGGACAACAGAACAGCAGCTGCTCGAGTCCCACGTTCCTTCCGCATGTCACAGAAGGCGTCATCAAAACCAACTGGAGTCTCCAAGCAAGCCCCTGGGTAAGATGTGTCTGTGACAGCAGCCCCACGGTGACAGGGACTCACACCCTTGCATCTCCTCACTCCTCACCTCCCTGTCTGCAGTGGGGACACTCCTGGCTGTTCCTTTACTCCCAAACTGTCTCCATCCCTTGTAGAGACTTTTCTCTCACTGACTTCTTTCTTCCCAAAGTGAGCAAGTGTGTACATGAGGGGTTAGGTTAACTCATTAATATTTGCTGACTTATTCAGGCAGGAAACATTTGGTGATACACACAATCCAAACATGCAGAGATCCTCTAATTCACTGTTATTGGGGTTTTGTTTGTTTGTTTTTTAAGACTTACTTTATTGTTTTTGACAGAGACAGAGAGAAACAGAGACATAGAGAGAAAGAAACAAGAGAGAAGGGGGAGGGCCCAGAGCCATATTCATAGTTGTATGTCATCAGTTTTCAACATGGTTTCCTTCCACACAGGTGGGCGGGGGCCTCACAGGGTGGGAACCGGGCTGGGGGTCTCTCACATGGGAGGCACACCCCCTCTAGCTAGGGGCTGAACTGGTGGGTGGGTGGCGGGGCAAGAACCGAACTGAGAGCCTCCCACATGGGAAGCACACCCCAGTTCAGCATATGGGTCTGCATGGGCCGGGGCCAGGATTCCATCCTCAGTCCCCAGGGCTGCAAAGTGAATGCTTAACACATTGAGCCATCCTGGCTTCCCCTGCTTGCTTGTTTTTTAGTGAGTTTTTAGTGAATATGTACTCAGTCTTAAAACCTAAACAGAGTGGCTTTTACTTCTCTTTGGTAACAGCATCCTAAGGTAAATCCTCACTGTGGCTGACTCTGCTCCTTCTTCCTCTTCAGTGAAATAAGCACAAAGCAGACTGAAGACATCCTCTCTCCTGCCTGGGCAATGGATGTAAGCATCCTGAGCCTCAGTTTCTCCAACTGTGAAATGAGACTAACAGGTTGTTGTGATGATTACAGAGCACATATTTGTTTTCTTACTGCCTGTGTCTGCAGTCTGAGACTCAATGTCTTAAAGTTAGGAGATTCTTGCTTTTGAAGGTGCCAGAATCCAATCAGGATTTAGTATTCAGTACAAGGTCTGTTCACTCCAGACCACACCTCACTTCCTTAGAGCCAGGGGCCAGTAATACACACTTCATTTTGGGTCTATGTAATAGTCTGAGTATGACATCCAAGAGGCAGAACCTATTCCTTACTTGGGCAACAAGTCCCTCTTACATATGCTCTGCTTTTTTCATTTTTCAAGGGTGAGGTGAGAAGACAGCTGGCGTCAAATCAAAATCAGATGGCAGAATGTCTGTGGACATGCTTTCGCCAGTTATCAAGCAAACCATCCCGTCACAAGCCGTGTTTGGAAGTGGGAAGAATTTCTTGTTTCTAAGCCTAAGTTTATGCTGAAAGTTGGTAACTGTGGGAAGTACAGGGCATGGGCTTCACCATGCCAGAAGTAAAGGTCTCACGGTCCCTAATCAACACCACCAGGTGCCTGGCAACCTGACGGAACGAGGCTTGCTGGGGCATCGGAAATGCAGTGAGAATGCAACAGAGCAGAGCATGGGTTAGTTGTGTGGGCTTTGCAGGTGGACCGTCTCTTCCTACCTGAGGACCTTGGACATCTCTTACCCTGTAGAACAGGGACAGAGTAGAGCACTTAGGATGGTTCTATGCAACCATCACTCCTGATGCTCAGCTTCACTACTGGGTCACCACGGGGTCACCCACACATGTGGCCTGGCCACTGCAGCCCCTCTGCGCTGGCTGCTGTCCCAGTCAAGTAGGCCCTGCTCTAGCATCACTGCCCAGCATCTGTCCTGCCCTCTGCTGCCCTCACCTACACACACTCCTGCCCACTTCTCTGTTGGCATGCTTGAGCGGCAGCCATCAGAGACGCAGCTGCTGCTCCCTGTGCAGACCGTTCTCCCCCAAGGTGCAAGCACTGACGAGGATGGGTGCACTGTGTGCGGCACTGCTCACTCTGGAGGCTCAAATAGGCTGGGCCAAGCCCCCTCTGAACAGCAGGGATTCGAGTGGAAAGACCCCAAGCTCCATCCTCAGACATGAAGCCCTCAGTGAACACCTTTGAGTCTCAGCTCCTTCCATGTAAAAGGAGACTACTCACCAGGTCACTAAGTTGCTTTTTAGGGTCGAGGAGACAGTTTGTAAACCTGAAGGCTCTCTATACTTGTCAGTCATGATGGTTTTTGTCTCCTACCTGCTGGCCCTTCTCTAAAGAAGGGTGAGTTAGTATGTCCTCCCCTAGGACAGGACTAAGACATTAACTAAGATGTTTACTAAACATTGGATAGGAAAGAAAAAAAAATTAGTGACAACACAGCTCAAACATCCCTGAACGTTCTGAGACAAGTTTCAGGTCTGATGCTCAGGGAAAGGGACTTTCGTTTTATTCCTCTTTCTTTACAAAGACTGAGACCCAAAGACTGAGAGTTAAGATGAATTAAACTGGAACCTGAGCCTGCTAGTTTGTGCTTTTTACAGCATCGTGCACAGGACTTCAGTTACACATAACATTTCCTGAGCTAGGGCCAAGAAGACGTGGCTGAACCAGGCTGAGGCGGGAGGCCATGAAAACACCTCGTAACAGAAACAGAAGTCTTCAAGGTAAAAGGCAAACATCTGGCAACATGAAATTAAGCTGAGAACATCGATCACTGTCCAGCACAGTGCACTGCACACAGTAAGTGTTTACTAATGGATGAGTCAGCAAGAATGACCATGGAATTTAGTCTTCACAAGACCTGCTGCAACCACCAGACAAGGCTGACCATACACTGGCTAAGAAAATCTCAAGTCTAAAAGCAGTTTTGAGGAATTTAAAGAGCAAGGATTTTTACTTCATTCCATCTGTATTTACTGCACAGAGACTGTGCAAAGGCTGGGCACTGAGGAAGAGAAAAGCCACATCAAACACAACCTGGGACAAGTGGAGGAAGCGGGACTACAGCCTGAGTTTACTGAGCCTGCCAGACCATGTTCCTGGGGACTCCACCACGCAAATGAGGGTTCAACTCCACATTCAGTGCCTCAGCATGGTGGTCTCATGGACAAATGTACTTGAAAACAGTTTGAATATACGCTGATCTTCTCAGATACTGAGGCAGATCCGGCAAACAAGATGCTCTACAATTTGTCTCTGGAATAATTTCCCCCTTGATTTGGGAAAGCTGTTTTCTCATATACAAAAGGAATCAAATCCATAAAGCAGTCTGTGGCAGTCACCATCCTAGAAACTAGGTTAGCTCTGTCCAGATATTTTGAAACAAGAAAAACATTTAAAGTAGCTTTGCAGAGTGTTTTCTTCACATTGAGAAGAAAGAATCACAGGTACTTCAAAGGACTGTGATAGAAATCTCAACCTTGATGAGCATCTTAGGGCTAAGAAGAAAAGATTCAAATTTGGTAGTCAATACCACTGCCAGGAGAGCTGGTCACAAGAAGACTGAACGCTGCTTTCTAACCTAGGGTCCAAAATGAGCTTGGTTTCTATAGAATCTATGAGCCTCGGGTCAGCCTTTCACTTTGGAATTACATCATCTTCAATAAAACAGTGTTTAACAAAACATGTAAGATGTGCACCTTCAGCTATATAGTTTTTAAGAAGGTTTTTATTTAAAAATATTCTGAAACTCTGCAATTAAATAGATGTAAGAGAAAGTTCATGAGCCATTTTGCAAGTAGAACTTGTATAACATTTGCAGCTAATATTTGAAAGTAAATATGGTGCCCCAAAAGACATGCTATTAGCAGGACAGAGGACTATGCAGCAAGTTGTTATATCTTTACTACCAGGAGACTCTGTCTTCTGCAAAAAATAAGTACAACACTCCATCAGTACTGGCTATCATACTATGCCAACTTTCCCTTCTCTTTTAAACTAGCATTATAGGAAATTTAAGACTACTTCTTATTAATATTTTTCTCTGGCACAGAAGAAGGAAGCAAACACCAGGACACATATAAATAAAATATATACCAAGTGAAATCCATCAGAATAGAAAATGCCAAGCATTTCCATGCTTTCTCACAGTTGCACACATTATAAAGAAGTAAATGCAGCACAACCATCATGGACAGATAAGGTAGTTCAGATTACAGAAGAATACACGCTTTCGGAAGAGCTCTTGTTAAGGGTGTACTGCCATAAAAAAATAATAGAAGAAACTATGTTTTCCAAAAAGAATATTTCAACACTTCCTAAGGCTAAAAAGCTAAAAAAATTAATGTATTTATTTCTTAAAACATGTTTTTTGTTTGTTTAAGATGCTCTATTCAGCCCCTAATAAAGGATGCTTCCCTAAGAGGTTAATCTGTGGGTGACATAAGGCATTTAGAGAATGTGACCGCACCTGCCCCTCTCCTGGGGTTTATGATATTTTTTAATTATTTCAGGAGAGAAGATCTCATGTTTTGACAAGTATTTTAACTTACCTTCAAGGAAAGAATGTTTCTTTTTCCCCAGTGCATCCCACCTGAAGCTAAACCTACCTGTAACCTATCTTTAGGGGCTTCTCAGAATAAACACACATGGTCTCTTTGGGTGAGAAGCTGGGGTGGAAATGGTCAGCTGAGAGCAGCTCTGAACAGAACGAAGGAAACTAATGCTGGCGGGTTTTTATCAAAGCATGACACAAACTTCCACGTAATTCTTCCTTCCATGAGTCAAAAAAGTGGTTTCCTTACAGGATTTAGTTTTCTGTTTCGGTTTATTATGGTATTAAGTAAGTTCACAATGTTGTGCAACCATCACCACCATCCATCTCTAGAACTTTTTCATCTTCCCAAACAAACTACCTATGAAACACTAACCCCATGTTCCCTCCTCCCCCAGCCCCTGGCAACCACTTCTTCCCCTTTCTCTATGAACTCGACTAGGTACTTCATATAAGTGGAATCACATAGTATTAGTCATTCTGTGACTGACTTATTACACTCAATATCTTCAAGGTTCATCAATGTTGTAGCATGGGACAGCATTTCTTTCCTTTTTAAGGCTGAATTAATATTCCATTGTGTGTATCTGACACATTTTGTTTACCCAGTCATTTATTAGTGAATATGAGTTGTGTTCACCCTTTGGTGATGGTGCACACTGATGGAACACACACTTCTTTTAGGTATGTGCCCCAAAGTGGAATTCGAGATCACATAGTATTTCTCTTGTTAAGTTCTGAGGAACCGCCGTACAGCTTTCCACAGCAGCAGCACCGTTTTACATTCCCATCAGCAACGCATAAGGATTCCGATTTTTCCATATCCTCAGAAACACTCATTTTTTTGTTTGTTTTGAATAATAGCCATCTAATGGGTGTGAAATGCAGGATTTAATTTTTGATCCTTTTCTATGAATCCTGTCCTGCTGAAGTTCCTATAAATCTTCCCCAACCCTGACCTACTATCTTATCTCTATTTTATTAGCACCAAATTTAACTTAAAAATCAGCCTCACTGCCCACTCACTAGGTTATGCCTGAAAAACCAGTGGCTTTCTTATTCCAAAAAGAGTTTTCTCAAGGTCACCTGTAACCTGCCGGTCACCAGAGCCAGTGGCCTGTCAGGTGTTCCGTCCTTCCCTCTGGGGCACCAGGCACCTGACCACGCCCTCTCCCCTCCATCTCATTCTCCGGGCCTCTCCCCTCCTCTCACCATCTCTTCTCCAACTCCATCCTAAGTATAGACTTTCTCCAAAATGCTCATGGGTCTTCTCTTGTCACATAAGCTTTAAATGTCACTTCCTTGTAAATGACTTCACAATTTATATCTCTTGCCCTAACTTCTCACTGAGAACTACTTCTGTATTTTCAGTATCTGCTGGATGTCTTTACCTAGAGGAGCCTCCTGAATAATAAAGTCATGGTTTAAAAGTGAAACCACCATCCCTTCCTGCAGCAATGAACCTGATGCTCCCTCCTCTCTGGGGTCCTGAGCGTGCCCACTTCACCTGCTTGCGAAGGCTCTGAGCCTCAGGCGTTGTTTTAGACCCCCCACTCCATTTTAGTCTGCTAGCATCCAGCTACTCTATTCAGTCTTCTCTCTCTACTTCACTTTGTCCAGGACAGCCTGTTACTCGTCCACAAGTGTGTCTCTAACAAGATGTGTTTCCCGTAATAAACATGTACCTTTGGTGGCTTCTGAAGAAGTCCAAACTCAGTGTGCGGGTACTGGAGGAGCACCCTGATTGCCCCGCTTCCCGGCACTTGAGCCATGCTCCTGACTCTCTCCTGCTCTACATCCTCACACACAGGCTTGGCTCCCTGGCCAGACACTGAGCTCATCTCATGTTAACACCTTCTCCCCCGTCTCCACAGGTCTAACCTGAGCTCCAAAGCAAACCTTCCCGATCTCTACAAAGGAGCCACCTCTCCCCGCTCCAATGCCAAGCACTGTGCCTTTACCTTTCTTGTGACACTATCACCGTCACCTTCCTCTCACCTTCTAATAACTAACAACTCGGCCACAGAACAGACTAGGATCCATATCACATTTGTCTCTGAAGCCCTTTGCTGGCCACCTGTTAAAAGCCTTGCCCCTGGGAAGCACTTAACAAGTCATAGTTGGTGAGTGAATGGAAGATAAGTCTCACTGCTCAAAGTCGACCTGATTTGTTTCCTGGACTCTGCACCAACATGGCCAGTGTACTAGACGAGCATGAAAAGAATGGTGGAGAAGCAGCTATAATGGTAAAACAGAAGTGATGGTGGCCAGCCTCACATCAAGGGAGGGGTGAGAAAAAGTAACAATCAGCTGGGGAACCAGTACAGGAGTATAACAATAGATGTGACAATGAACCCGAATCCACGAGCAAGGTTCAGGATCTTCTAGGCAAGAAAGAAAAAAACCTATTCTATAAACACCCTGTCATCAAAGGCTGGGTGGCAGGAAACTTTGGCAATTATAGGAAAAATTATCAGTTGTTTAGGAAAACTCATTTTGTGAATCAGATCATTTCTTTTTTTTTAGATCATTTCTTAATGATGGTAAATTAACGAGACATCAATGAATCCATTCTTTGTTTTTTCAATGTTTCTTGTTTTTTTAAAGATGTATTTTTATTGTTTGTTTGTTTGTTTTTGACACAGAGAGAGACAGAGAGACAGAGTGACAGAGAGATTCAGAGAGAAAGGGGAGGGCCCAGAGCAGCCTCCATAGTTACAAGGCATTCGTTTTTGATAGCTTCAATCTGCAGGTGGGCGCAGGGCTGTGCAGAACAGGAACCAGGCCAGGGGCCTCCCATATGGGAAGGCGGCCCCTGCAAGAACTAAACAGGGGGCAAACCCTAGTTCAGCATATGGGTCAGCACTGGGAGGGACTGGGGTTCAATCCTCAGACCCCAGGGTTGCAAAGCAAGTGCTCAACCTGCTGAACCATCCTGGCATCGCCCGATTTTTCTTATTGTGGTAAAATACAACTACCATAAAATTTATCATCTTTAACACTTTTCAGTGTACAGTTGACATTAAGTACATTTATATTGTGTGACTATCACTACCATCCATCTCCAGAACTCTTTTCATCTTGAAAAACTTCAAGTCTGCACCCATTAAACAGTAACTTCACTTTCCTTTTCTCAGCCCCTGGCAACCATGATTCGACTTTCTGTCTGTATGATTTTGACTACTCCATGTAAGGGATACCCCATATAAGTGCAATTATGCAATTTGTGTTCTTTTTGTGTCTGGCTTATTTAGTTTAGCATAATGTCTTCAAGGTGAATCCATTCTTAAATCCAATCCTTGGGCAGATGTACTTTCACTCTGAACACTAAGAGAAATATGAGAACAAGCTGGAAGACAGAGGTATACAGATTTGTTTTTCCTCTCCACAGTAATAAAGCTCACTAAGGGCATGTCAGGATAGCTCAAGAGGTTAAGTGCTTGCCTGGCAACCATGAGGTCTGGGAATTGAATCTCGACCCCTACCCATGCAAACCCACAAGCTGAACTTTGGTGCAACTGGTAACCACCAGGATGGTGCAAAGGTTCTCGCCTCCCATGTGGGAGGCCCCTCTGTTCAGTTCCCGCCATGTGCGTCCCCACCTCCACCTGTGTGGAATGAAATCATGTCACAACTGATGATGTACAACTATGGAAACTGTTCTGGGCCCTTCCCCCCACGCCCGCTTGTCTCAAACAATAAAATAAATCTTAAAAAAAAACCCCAAAAAACTCATTAAAACTACCTTAAAAATAGGTCATATGGTACCATCAGTTAGGTTTTAAATAGGTCACTTTTTATTACTGATTGATTAATGACTGACTGGAGATGTTAATAACACAGTAAGTTTGATTCGAGAGACATACATAGAACTCTAGCCCCAACAATGAGTGAATCCACATTCTCCACAACCATACCTAAAACATAAATACAAAATGACCATGTACTAGACTACAAAGCTGGTCTCCACAAATTTCAAAGATGTGTAGCCTTCAAACTTTTATGTGTTGAAGATTTAAGCCTGTAGTCTATCAGAATAACTAAGAAAAAAAATTAAAAACCTCCAGCTTTAAAAAATGATAAAGAAGAATATAAATTTCACTGACTCTGACTAACCAACAGGTCAGCATTTGGTCACATATATTTCACTCTTAATGCTATTGAGAGTATTTAAATGCCTGATCACTGGCTCCAACCCACACCCTCTTCCTGGATCCCACATTCCAAGTAGATCGGGTATTTTCACACTTGGTTCATCTTCAGTGAAGTCTGTAACTAATTATTTAATTTGAAAACAAGAGTGAAAGTTTAGCCGTCACTGCATTCTTGGCTGCCCTCAAAGCTCAGAGCAAAGAACAATCAGATAACAAATGGTGACCCCAGCTCCTTCAAACTTAAGTTATCTGCTTATTTCAGAAGGGACCAACTCATCTCAAAAGTGACCAGTTTACATGTGGAAATGCTTCCCAGTCATCTGCAAGCTTCCTGGAAATCAGACACGTGACTTAAATGGCATACATTTTCAAGAGTATGCACTGCCTGCCCTTTGGTTACATGATAATTGTTAAAACATGTATTTCAGAGCACACTTTCACGTCCAAAGTGTTAGAAGAGGCCTCTAAGAGAGCAGAGTACTCTCAGAAACGTGACAACTGCTGCCGGTTCTCTTTATTTCTTAATCCACCTCAAGAACTAGCTAAAACTCTTACCATAAAAGAAGAGAGTGTGGTGTTAACTGATTACTTTATTTGTGGATTATTTACTGAGCATCTGCTCTGTGCCCAGCACTGTTGTAAAGGGAATATAGCCATGAACAGAACAAGTCCCTGTTCTCATAAGGAAAATGGCAGGGACACCTGGGGCCAGATTCCAGTTGGGTCACATACTGATAATGTGACTGTGAGCAATAATTTAACAGCTCTGAACCTCAAATCCTAACCCATTAATGAAAAACAATGTTAAAGGCTGTTGTTAATTAAAAATATACCAAGAATTCAGTTGACATTAGTTCTTTTCTCTGCCTGTCCCTTTATTATAAGGGAGCAGATATTTAGTAAGTGCTCCAACGTACCTTAGGGACCATCTGAAGCAACATCAGCAGGAAGATGACAATTTTTCTCAATTATGTTTGCTTGGTCCTTTGACCTCCCTCACCTCCTTGCATGTCTCTTCTGTTCTTATCCTGTGTTATTGTATCCTGTGTTCCTGATCCTCTCCACTTGGCCAAATCACACCTTACCCCTCCCCTCAACTCCAGAAACAGTTCTGTTCTTTCAGTATACTGCTTGGATTCTTGATGAAAAACTCCAATTACATTAATTCACCGAAGAGATAAATGCAGGCTTCATATTCTAACCCTCTTGTTGATATTTTCATTTCAAAAATAGCAGCTTCTAGACATTGCAGAGCCATCATCTGTGGGGGCAAGGCAGATTTCTTCTGCGGGGGCAGGGCGAATTCCTAAGGCAGTGGTTCCCAACCTTCTTCCACTTGTATGCCTCCTTTTATAAAGCCATTTCTGTAAGGCCGGTGGGCCTCAGGACCCCGGGCAAACAGGATGTGGCCAAGTGGCTGCAACCTGCCTGGGAACTTTCAAAGGCGGAACTTCCGTAGGTCACCTGATCCACCTCTCCCCCACCCCAGAGCCCTATAAAAGTTGCCCCCTCCCTTCCCAAGATGCGACTTCTTTGGCCCCCATATTTTCCCGGGGGCTGCTGAACCTTGCCAGGGCGTGCTCCCTATTAAGGCTTGCATTTGATTAGCCACTCAATCTCTCGTGTCGATTCCTTACATTTGGTGCCAAAACCCGGGAGATTTTAGACTCCGCGTGTCACCGTGTGAGCTGCTCCTCTCCCTTCTGGGAATGACCAGGGGCCGCCGACCAGGCACTCGATCCGGCTGTCGTGGGGTAAGTCCTTCCTTCCCCTGGCTTACCAGTTTTCAGCTCTCCGGGCTCCCTGTCCTTAATCGCTGCCACAACAGGGACGCCCCCGTCTTCCTTCCGGACACGAGTTATCTGGAGACGTCCAAATCCCTTGCTTGTCCTCTCAGCGAGGTGAACTCACAAGTCTGAGGCACCTCTCAGTCTCCGCCCGTGGCCAGAGACCAGGGATCGGGGACGCCTGTCTCTCTCTCTCTCTCTCTCTCTCTCTCTCTCTCGCCACTCTGAGACTGGTTGGCCATGGGTAACACCGAGTCCAAATCCGACCTGAAGACGCCCCTGGGGTGTCTCCTCACTAACTTTGCCAGTCCCAGACTCTCGGAGGAACTGTCCCTCTCCACTTGGGCCTGGCCCCAATATCCTCTGGACAATCAGTCTCATTGGCAGCCCGAAGGGACTTTTACTTTCAACATCCCCACTGATCTCGATAATTACTGCCGCACGACTAGCAAATGGTCGGCAGTTCCTTATGTTTAGGCACTTTTAACGACACTGGGGTTTGCGCTCCTGTCCTTCTCCCCGTCCTTCCCTCTGCCTCTCTCAACCAACCCCTCTCTGGACTCCGACCCCTCACCGCTCTCCGAATCCCCAGAAACTCTCACCTTCCCCTCCTCTCAGACCTGACTCTCCCACTCCTCCTCCATACTTCGGGCCAACCCAGGCTGTTCCACCAGTCCCCTCTGGACCTACTACTCCTTCCCCTCCCTTGAGTTAGTTTCTCTAACTCCCCTTTGTTAAAGATGGGGGTTCCCGCCTTAGGAAAACCCCCTCTCTTCGTGTAAAGATGGTGACTCCGGGGAGGCCGGACCTCCCTGCCTGCCTGCCGCTGCCATCACCCCCATTCAAACTAACCAATAAATAACTCAAGGCCCGGATGAAAATCCGGCAGTCTTTCTTAACCACCTCACTGAGGCTCTAACTCTCTATACCGGCCTGGACCCAGCTGCCCCAGCAGGGGCCACGGTACTGGCTACCCATTTTAGCACTCAATCTGCCCCTGATATTAAACGGGCAGAACAGGGACCCCAGGCCCCTGATCGAGACCTGGTAAATACGGCATTTAAAATGTTTCCGCCCGGGACGAAGTAGCCGAATCCAGCTGTCAGGCTCGGGTGCAACAGAAGGTGGAGATCCAAACCCAAGCACTAGCGGTTGCCCTGAGCCGACTGGTTCCAGCGGACAAAACCTGGGGAAACCTCTGCAGCACAGAGCTCCTCCTGGAACAAATCATTCCGTGATTTGGTCTCCCTGCCTCCATCCAGTCGGACAACGGCCCGGCCTTTACTGCTCAGGTTGTACAACAGGTCTCAGAAGCCCTCCGAGTCACCTGGAAATTACATATCCCCTACCACCCTCAAGGGCCCCCACTGGCCTCAGCCCTTTCGAACTGCTCTACAGTCAGCCCTTCCTCATTAACCTCGACCTCCCGGTTCAGCCCCCATTTTGGCTTCCTACCTCCCTTACCTGTCCTTGCTCCATCACCCCCTCAGGGAACACGCTGACCGCCACCTGCCAGCAGTCAGTGGCCCCAACTCCTCCTCTCTTCCCCTGCAACTGGGGGACGGTGTTTTTTCTTAAGGAACTCCAACACCGCTCTCTGGAACCCCGGTGGACAGGACCGCACACTGTCATCCTCACCAACCCCCCTGCTGCCAAACTCCTGGGCCACCCTTCCTGGTAGCAGTCTCTCGTTTGGAATTGGCTCCTGACCAGGGAAATTGGTCATCCCACCCCTTAAACCCAACCAGGTTGAAACTCTCCCGCCAGGGTCCAGCCGCCTCACCAGTCCCTGAACCAACGGACCTGCCCCCACCCCCCACCCCCACCCCGATGGTCTGATGCCTGCTACCATTATCTGCCTACCCTGGTTTTTGGCAGCCATTGGCATTGTCTCTCTCATCCTATCCTTCCTCCTTGCCATTGCAGCTCCAACCCACTGGACTCCCTGTGAACGCGGTTCAATAATCTGTCGGTTTCTAATCTGTGTTCTATGATTGGGGACTGTGACATGTCTCCATCCCTCAACATGATTTACTTGTTTCTCCTCCTAGCTAAACTGTGCCTTGGGTCGCCACAGGATTGTCAATCCCTCAATCCCTTCCATTGGTGCTTCTATGTTCAGGAAACTTGGAAGGCTGGCGAAGCCACTCATACCCAACTTCTGCCCAACACAACCAACTGCCCCCTCCCACTCCCCCCCACCAAGGCTGTCAATCCCTGCTTTCTATTCGCTTCTCAGGCTTCAAATCTTTATCCAGACCGATTGGCTCGCCTGCCCTCTGCTTCCCTTATGACCAATCCAAGGAATCATGCTATACCTGCCAGGCAGGCTCCATCATCAAAAATAAACTTACCCTAAACCAGCAGCTCCCCTTCGAACCAGGGGATGACACAGGTAAAGCGGACCCCTTTTCCTGGCTCGCCCTCATCCGTCAAGGTACCCAATTTGTGAATCTGACTGGGGCAGGTAACCTTTCTGACTGTTTCTCTGCACTTCCCTTGGCCGACCCCCTCTGGCAGCCGTCCCTCTCCGTCATCCCTCCAACACCTCTGGGCCCTCGGCCCCTCACCCCCATAATGGGAATTCCTGTTGCCCTTCTGCAATCTGACCATCACTGTCTCTAACCAATTATCAGCACTGGAAGGAGCCTTCTTCTGATGTAATCAGACCCTCCTTAAAAGCATCAATGCCTCCTCCAACTTCCCTTGTATCCCCATAACCCTAGTTTCCCAGCTCACTCTCTTCAGTCAGGGTGAATTTTTCCTGCTCACAACTCCACCCTCCACCTGACAGAGGAGAACTGTCTTCCTCCCTGTGGTCGTGGGCATTTCTCTGGCTTCCTCCCTTGTTGCTACAGGCATAGATAGAGGCCCCCTGGGGCACAGTCTTTCTGCCTCTCAGGAACTGGAAGAGGAATTGCACCACAGGAACCAACCATCTAATTCCCTTCTCCCTGACTGGTGGAAATCCACCCTCATTACATGGCTGGCCCCTATCTTGAGCCCGTTGATTACAATCCATATTTTGCTCATGATTGCCCCCCGTTTTCTCAGGTTTCTCTGCAGCCACATGCAGGAAGTCTCCAGAGTCACTATCAACCAAATGCTTCTCCATCCATGTGCCTGGCTTCCAACCGAACCCCCAGCTACTGACCCCCCTTCATCGCCCCGGTCCAGCAGGAAGTAGCTCGAGACAGAACGTGCCCCCTATATACCAAAAAGGTCGGAATGTAAGGCCGGTGGGCCTCAGGACCCCCAGCAAATAGGATGTGGCCAAGTGGCTGCAACCTGCCTGAGAACTTTCGACGGCGGGACTTCCGTAGGCCACCTGATCCACCTCTCCCCCACCCCAGAGCCCTATAAAAGTTGCCCCCTCCCTTCCCAAGACACGACTTCTTTGGCCCCCATCTTTTCCTGGGGGCCGCTGAACCTCGCCAGGAAGCGCTCCCTATTAAGGTTTGCATTTGATTAGCCACTCGATCTCTCGTGTCGATTCCTTACAATTTCTATAAATCGTTCCCCTTGTTTTTCAAACAGCTGTTTTTAAATACTGGCAGCTTTGTTCAGTGCCAACCCTATCTTAATGTAAAATAGTGTAAGTGAGGTAATAAGTTAGGGCAGAAAAATTACTACACTAGGAAAACAAACCACAGATGTAATTTTATAATATTTGTAACACAATTAAATATTGATAATGGTGATCAAGTATTTAATGTACTATTAATGCACTACTTATGTTATCTGAAAAGTCTATGTTATGCAGATCACTAGCTGACTGAAACTTTGCTAGTGAGATCGTTGAGCTTGCTTTGATGTACTTGAAATCAAGCTCAAAAGATACAAGACACAGTCTTAAATCTGAACTTACATTAAGCTTGTTGCAGTACTTATTTCTTATGAAGATATAAGAAGAAAAAGCTCTCTCCACTCATTCAGTATTAGTGAATGGCATGAGGTATTTGAGTGTCTTCTCACCGAGCTGTTTGTATTCCTCACTGACATCTACCCAGAAGGTGATACCGGTAATATGTTTTCTTTCAAAATCAGGGGAAGCTGGGATGGCTCTGCAGGTTAAGTGCTCACTATGCAGCACCGGGAACCAAGGATCAAATCCCAGCCCCAGCTTGTGCAGACCCATATGCTGAACTGGGGAGTGCTTCTCATTCGGGAGACCCCCCAGCTTAGTTCCCACCCTGCACAGCCCCCACCCACCTGTGTGGAACAAAACCATGTCAAAAACTGATGGCATACAACTATGGAGGACTGCTCTGGGCCCCCCTCCTTCTCTCTGTCTCTGTCTCTTTGTCAAAAGCAATAAAATAAATCTTAAAAAAAAAAAAATCAGAATTTAAAGCAGAATCAGTTGAAAGTTTGATTAACTGCTTTTTTTCTTTAATCGATAGTTTAGCGTCTTTAAAGAATTCTTTACTGCAGGGATCTGTAAGCCAGTTGTTTTCTTTTTCACATTGAGTGAAGTACTTATAAAAGGGCACTTTAAGATCTTTCAAGTGACTTATAATTTCTCTTTCACATTTTGGAATACGTGTAGGTCATTCTCAGAGAAAAAGCTGTGCAGTTTCATAAACTTCAGACTAATCTCTTTCAATACACACTTTCCAAAAGTCCAGTTTAATCATTGACTCAATTCTGTCGGTTACTTTCAATATAGTGATTGAGCTGTTTTGAAGTCCCAAATTGAGTTTATTTCTAGAAAAATATCTGATAAATATGCAAGACTTTGAAAGCAATCACTGTCCTGAAACTTTAGAGAAAGAGGGAAATGATGGCCTTCAAAATATACCTGGATTTCCTGTCTAAATTCAAACATCCGTGTACTGTGCCACAAGATAGCCACCATACCTCCACATGCAAAAGTAATGTGTTGTGAATGCTGTTCATTTCCTCACACAGCACTTTAAAAAATCTGAAGTTTCATGATTGTGACTTAATATAATTTACAACTTTTACAGCCTCATGAACATCTTTCAGTTCACTAGGAAGAGGATTGGACGCAAGACTTCTGTCTATGAATGCAGCACTGACTCCGTGGTACATGGGGAGCTACTTCTTTAACTCAGCCACATAGGCCTATAAAACAACCTGACAGGTTTGTCTCCATCAGTGCACATACCACAGCAATTCAACCAACTAATGTCCTTTTCAATGAAGTAACTATGGATTGCATTAAAGATATCTTCGTCTTCAGTACGCTGTCAATGGGTAATGAAGCAACAGGTTTTCCTCAATTTCATTTGCTACCAAGTACCTCATGATGATGAGCAAAATAGGTAAATCAGCAACATCTATACTTTCATCGACCTGGATAGAAAAGAATTTACGGGGATGCCAGGGTAGCTCAACAAATTGAGAGTTTGCCTTGAAATTGCAAGGTCCAGGGATCAAATCCTGACCCCAGCCTGGGCAAACCCACATGTTGAACTGTAGCACAAGTGGTAACTGCTCGGACCGCAGCAAAGGTTCTCACCTCCCATGCAGGAGGTCCCTGATTTGGTTCCACCCTCTGTGGCCCACATCCACCTGTGTGAAATGAAACCATGTCACAACTAACGGTGTACAACTATGGAGACTGCTCTGGGCCCTCCCTCCCCTTACCCCTTACCCTTCAAACTATAAAAAGCATTTTTTTTTAACATATTTTTATTGTTTTTGACAGAGAGAGATAGAGAGAAGAGGGAAGGCCCAGAGCAGTTTTCATAGTTGCACATCCTTAGTTTTCTACATAATTTCATTCTACAGGTGGGTGCGGGGCTAAGCAAGGCAGGAACCGAGCCAGGAGCTTGGGGCTGTGCAAGGGCAGGAACCGCCCAGGGGCCTACCACAGGGAGGCATGCACCAGAGAACCAGGGGCCTCCCACATAGGAAGCTCGTCCCGGTGAGAACTGAACTGGAGGCCTCCCACATGGGAAGCACACCCAGTTCAGCATATGGGTCCACCTGAGATGGGGCCGGGATTCGATCCTCAGACCTAGGGCTGGAAGACAAACACTCAACCCATTGAGCCATCCTGGCATCCCCCTACCCCAAAATAAATCTTTAAAAAGAAAAGAATTTACTTTTTTTAATTCTGTCTACCACTACTATAGCTTGAATATCATCAGACATTTCCTAAATTTGTTGAGACATTATATTGTTGAAAAAGAGACATACAAAAACAGTGTCCTTAATACAAGGAGAAATTAAATCTTCAGCTATGATGTCGTTTTCACCAGTTAGCTATGTGAAAAGCAATATGGTATAAGGCCTCAAATGCATTCTCATTGTCTTTCTTTCCTGACATCATGTATGAAGTAACAGCTGGACTCGTTTCTAAGCACCAAAAATAATGTACTTTTTTGTTTTTACACATAGGATGTTTAGTTTCTAAATGTCGCATGACTAGAAAGGGTTTAATGCACCCGTTGGATAATATTTCCCCACACACAACACACAAAGGCTTAGGACTGTCACCATCCCCTACAAATGAAAACCCATACTTTACATATTCTTCAGAGTATTTCCTTTTCTTCTGTGTAGTATCTTAGGTGCACACGTCTTTTTACTATCTCCCGGTGTGTGTGTGCTCATAGCTGCGCACATGTGTTGAGAAGTACTTGGTGATGGGTTATAATCCACACCAAGTTTTGGTTTTTTAACCATTCCTGTTTTCAACTACTCATCTGTACTGACACACTTAAAAATCACTGACAATAATAATTGAAACTATGTTAAACATTAAATTTAAAAACTACTAAAAACAATCACAATGAAAGAGGAAGCATTTACTTTTACTGAGTCATAACTAAACTGATCAGCCTAGCTACTGAGATACTTATATAGGGAAGTTCTAGAAATGTTGCAAGTGGATTGTTCTGAAACTAATAATTGGTAGAAAAGTGGTTTGAGGGAAGAGTTCACAGTCAAACCTTAACCAATCATCATTCACTGATGTGATCTAATTTTGAATATCTCTTTTAACAGTCATTCAAACTTAACATTTATTGTCCCATAACTAACGCTTTGCATTTTTCCCCTTTACTAGTTTTTCTGCCATTGCTTATTACTTTTCATGTACCCCTAAATGGCCCAGAACGTACCCCCAGAGGTTCATGTGCTTTCCCTTGGGAACCAATGTTCTAAGGCAGGGGTGGATAATTGTTTTGGCTCAGGGGCCGCTGTGTGGAAACAAAGGTTAGCGGAGGGCCACACCTTTTAAAATGATTGCATTTATTAATTAACTTTGCATTTCAGAAAAGATATAAATTGTATCATAAAAATCTGATGCCTTGGCGGGCCGCAAAACAACCTGTAGCAGGCCGCAGTTTGCCCACCCCTGTTCTAAGGTATTGCTTATACCACTCAGTACACAGAATGAGCTCTTATTAAGTGGGTGACAGCTAGAATGTCACTTTTACTACGCCAGGTTTTTATACTTTACAGAAAAGAGGCATTCTTGTTGAGGGAGCTTCTGGTCCACACCTGGGCTGCATTCCACCCTAGAAAGGAGTCACAGCCTTGCACAGCACCAACTAGTGAGAGAATCTCAAGCTGATAATCAGCTTCGCTTTCACTTGGCCTTCCAGGAGCTTAATTGGAATGCAGCCCCACGGCTAACCAAAACACGGGTAGTTGAAGAAGAGGAGATGACAAGACAATTATTTTCTACTAACAGTAACACTGGTGTTTTCTAGTGCTACAATGAGCCTGCAGAATTCTAATGAGGTATCTGTCAAAGCATTAAATAAAATGAACTGTTAATTATTTTTGTTAAGAAATATTGCTAGTTGTAGCACTAAACCAGAAAAATTGAGTGAAAGGAGACACAAAAATTTGAATTAGCTAACAAATGTGCTTGGTAGTTAAGGTAAGGTGACCAGATTTTAACATTGGTAAAGCAGGACACCACTGACCGAGGGGGGGGGAGGGGGTTCTTGATTACAAATTTGGTCTATCTCCTGCCGTTCCCTAGCTTGTCGTGCATTCTTTCCAAAAATCGGGACTTTTCTAAAACGCCGCGGGACACGGGACAAATTGTTAAAAATTGGGACTGTCCCGCCAAATGCGGGAAGTCTGGTCACCCTAAAGTTTTTTATAATATAATGCTAAACTAAGGTCATCCATTTTTTTAAAAAGCACTTAGAACCACTGTGTCCAAACAAGCTATCAAATAACACAGGTTTTAATTTGCTTTGTAAACATGTCTTACTTTTGTAGTAATAAAAAAGTAGAAGGGATGAAAGGGAATCCAAGACAACAGAGGCCACTGGTGGGAGCACAGCTGTAGTGGACGCCGGGGAGATGACACGGGAATTCTTAGGAAGGCTAGACTACCAGCCTCATGCAGGAGCTGCTAAAGTGCTGAGTAAGGTCAGAAAAGCTTGGAGAATGAGGTTGATTTCACATTAATTATTAGCATAATCAATAGTAATCGTTATCATTCATTCGGCCCCTATTGTGTTGCAAGCCTTGTACTTATCATCACATAAACCCCTTGGGCAGACAGGTACATAATGTCCTCATTTGAGAGATTTTCAAAATTGAGGGTTAGAGACAGTGATTAACATTCAAGGTCATACAAGTACTTGAGTGTCAGAATATGTATTCAGAACTTGAACCTGGGACTGTCCACCTCTAGGCCACAGGACATTTGCTGGTTTGATTTCTCACCCTGCTGCCATGAGCTTTATTCTTCTGTACATTCACAGAGCTGCTCTCCAGAAAGCCATGATTTTGCTGAAAAAGACAACTTTGAAGTGCAAGCATCATGTGAGATGCAGGTTTGCCTTCTAAAAATGAATCCAGGAAAGTAGCTACTTAAGGGACCTCGATTCCCATGTCTTTTAAATCTACTTTCCAAGCAGAAAAGACTTCAGGGATTCCCATGTGATCTGGTGGAGTAAAGGATGGGGGACAAGTTATCTGTTTGCAAACTATCAGATTCTGTGTGTTTCAGGAAATGAAGTGGGGCTCACTGGACAGAACCCTGCATTCTCTTCAAAAGCAACCTCTTGCTTCAGAGCCTTCTGAACCCCGGCAGAGCAGAGCTCAAAGGAGAACCAGCCAGCCTGGGCCATGGAGAGGATGTCAACTTTCATCAAGACCCCTGAGCAGCTAGCTAGCAGGAGAGTCCACAACACAAGCACAGGGTCTGAGAACCTGAGAGTGACCAGAGCCCTCTGACACCTACATGTCAAAAGAGAGCGTCCAGGGGGTCTCATTTTTCCTGTTCCATGTGCCTGGGGAGAAAGAGGAAAGGAGACAAAAGGCCCTTTGTAATGTAAAGGCTTTGCACCTCTCTTCATCAGATTTAAGGTAATGAGTCGTGCACTTTTAGGCAAAGTGCACCTCTGACAGGGGAAGGAGGGCCGGGGTGGAGTAAGCAGGGGGTGGGTGGACATGAGGGACCCACCCCACTGGCCTCCAGCTTACTGTCATGTTCCCCAACAGGCACAGGAGGGCCACATTCTGAGCAGGTCCACACAGGTGAGTTTCCAGAGCAGCGAAGCCTAAGAATTGCCCTATTCTACCTCCTGTGACCACCCTGAAGGCAGGTGGGGACAATGAGAAATGATCCAATTCACCCCAGCAGGCTCCAGCACCTCACGGTCATCAGTACCCAGGGCTCCGGATACATCTAACAGAAATGCCTCCGTGCCTGACCGGGGCCACCAGCAGGGAAAATCTATCCATCACGGAAGCTAACACACAGTCCAGTTCAAATGGAAAACCAGAGCCTCTGGAAACAGTGCGCATTACAATAAACTGCATTTTTATGGTGTTTGTCTTTAAGACTATCCTGTCTGTTGGGCAAGTCATGAGGCCTTCGTTTGCACATCTATAAAGTGAGGAGGTTGAGCTTAATGACTTAAATTCTTTCCTCCAAATAAAATGTTTTTTATATTAGGATTTCTCACTGTTACAATTTCTCGAATTTCCATTTCTTTTAAGCTCTACAGGTTTAAGTGCCTGCTTAAAGTCAGGATTAATTGAATACAAAACAGAGCTGGGTAATTTAGCATCAGTTGATTACCTCCAAAGCAAGAAACTAAGATCTTTTCTTCCTTAACAGAGACATTAACTTTTTCTGTCAATAAGAGACTAAGCTCTTTCCAATAACTGCGATTCAGCCACTAAATGGAGGAGGTTCGATACCTGGCTTTTTGTTTGTGCTGCTTCAGGTGCGGTGTGACAGCCACTGCCTGGGAACCAATGCTGATCACCTCATGAGGACCTGGTGGGAGGGAGATCACTAGCTGCTTCACAATGCCTTTCCTCACACTAGTGGCCATTCAGTATCTTGACTGGCTCAGTCTATGAATCCAGTCCTTGGCTGCGTGTCAGTCACTGCTCTCAAACCTTTCCTACAAAGGAGATGGCACGTTTTCAGCCTCACTGAAAACACAGATGTCTGCACACTACGTCAGCAAGAAAGCAGGGGGAATCACCTCCTCTCTCTTATTTGGACTGTCTTCTATTAGACCAGATCCTCTAGTAATGAGAAAGCAGCTACAAGAGAGAAAAACCACTGGGGTATTTATGAGCAGCTCTGCTTGTACAAAAGCTGGTATTTTGTGTGGAGATGGACTGGGCTTCAGGCAAGCAGGCTGGTTAGGCAGAGATGGACTATGTGGGAGGGACTTGCCTTGTGACCTGTGACCCCACTCATGTACTTTCCCGCAGGGAGAGGAGGGAACAGTGCTGGATGACGTGGTCATCATCCGGCATCTCAGGCACTGCCCAGATACTGGATGAGGGCACCGCTGTATTGCCAGGCCACTCAAGAGGTACTCTGGCTCTCCGATGGAAACAAAAACTACTGCTAGACTCCATCTTCCACCCACTAAGAGACAGAAATGTAGATGTTGGGGATGCTGGGATAGCTCAGCGGCTGAGTGCTTGCCTCATAATCATGAGGTTCTGGGTTAGATTCCCGGCCCTAGTGCGTGCAAACCCCATGTGCTGAACTGTGGAACAACTGGTAACCACCATGATGGCAGAGAAGGGTCTTGTCTCCCATGTGGGAGGGACCTAGTTTGGTTCCTACTCTGCGTGGCCCCATATCCACCTGTGTGGAATGAAACCATGTCACAAATGATGATGTACAACTATGGAGACTGATTTGGGCCCTCCCCCGGCCCTTCCCCAACCCCACCTCTCACCTTACCTCAAACAATAAATCTTTAAAACAATGTGCATGTTCAATAATATCATGCAAGCAAAGATTTGGGGAAAGCAATATTTTCATACACTGCTGATAGGAATGGGAACAGGTTACAGCTCAGTACTGGGGTTAATTTGGCAGTCGTTAATACAATCTAAAACAGGGTTTCTTTGAAATGCCCTTTCTTTCCATCTCCCCAGAAAAACACCAGAACTTGTGTACAAAGAGACTGCAGCATTTGCTTAAATCAACATGACTGTCAATAAATAAGGAAATTAACCAATAAACTATGATCCGCCTAAACTGCGGAATCCTATGTACTGGTTAAAATGAAAAAAGCAAATCCTTATGTACTAACATGAAAGACTAAGACCAACTATTGACTTAAGTACACTTGAGCAACAATATGTTCACTATGTTAAAAAGCTAAGCAAACTATATTTCTACAGAAACACTATCTGCATGTGATTCCACAGCAAGTTTGAAATGACATACATTAAGAGTTTAGCTCTTGGGCAAGCCGGGATGGCTCAGCAGGTTAGGAGCTTGCTTTGCAGCCCTAGGGACTGAGGATCTAATCCCAGTCCCAACCCGTGTGGACCCACTTGCTGAACTGGGGTGTGCATCCCATGCTGGAGGCCCCCCAGTTCGGTTCTCGCCCCCCAGCTCAGCGCCTGGTTTGAGGGGGCATGCTTTCTATGCCTGAGGCCCCCAGCCAGGTTTCCCCACTTTGCGCCCTCCGCCCACCTGTGTGGAACAAAACCATGCCAACAACTGATGACATACAATCATGACGACTGCTCTGGGCCCTCCCCCTTCTCTCTGTCTCTGTCAAAAACAATAAAATAAATCTTTAAAAATAAAAAAAAGTTTAGCTCTTGAGGCAATTGTTAAGATACATGAGAAACAAATAGGCCACAAAACAGTTACACACACCAAGATTACAACAGGTTAAAAACAATGTATGTGTATTAAAAAAACATTGTCAGGAACTATAGAGAAAATAAAAACAATGGTATTCTTCTGTTCATTTAATAAAAATAAAGTTATTTTAATATATACAAAAACATTCTGAAATAAACAGTTTTCCAAAGTTATTTTCAACTGTTCTCATATCTTTAATTTACAAGGTAACTTTTAGATAAGGTACCAGTGTTAGGTGAATAGCCAGTTTCATCTTGATGAAAGTATGAAATGGCTGACTGCAAACTATTAGAAAAGAAAAACACATTAACAATAGTTAAAACTATTATGACATTATGAACCATTAAAAACTACTTTGATTTTTGAAAATGGTACTTTAAAAATAGTTAACCAGCTGATAAGTTTGCATTGCATTTCACTATTATTGCCAATTTGTTATAATCCAGCAGGTCTTTATGCAACAGAGAAGTCTGCACAATTCCTTAAGGGAAGCTCATCATCTGGGGATGTGTACTTGAGGCAACCAGATTTACTAAATTATCTTGTTAACTCAATAAGTAGTCATGACCTTCCAAAGCAATTACAATAAAAATACATTGTGACATCTATTTTATGACACATAGCCTGTTTTTATAAGTGTGTGATTTAATAGGGACACAAATATAGTATTTGGAATAGAGCCAAATGTAAAGTAGTTAAAAAACCAAGATGCTTGAATCAGGCTTGGCTCCATGTACACAAAAGAGGGGGTTGCTTGTATTAATAAAAAAGTGATTTGAGATTCAGGGGAGAAGAAATTCTGTCCTCAAAATATGCCTGCCATCCTAAAAAAAAAATATCTGAAATTTCACAATTAAAGATTCATTTCTGGGGAAGCCGGGATGGCTCAGTGGGTTAAGCGCTCACTTTGCCGCGCCAGGGACCGAGGATTGAATCCCGGCCCCGGCCCGTGTGGAACCACATGCTGAACTGGGAGCTCCCCCAGTTCAGTTCTCTGTCTCTGTGTCTCTGTATCTCTCTCTCTCTCTCTGTCAAAATAAATAAATAAATAAAAATATTTAAAAAAAAATTCATTTCTTCAGAATAAACAGTGATGTCCTTTTACAACAAAAATAATCAGGAGAACTAAGACATAAAATCAGTATTATTTTCCCAAGTTGTTTATCAAATTGTTTTTTCTCAGAAGAGAAGCACGGGTGAGACAGGCTATGAGGAGTTAAGAGAAAGTCCTCTGTGTGTGCCTTCACTGAGTGAGGACAAGGGAGGAGAAAGGGCAGAACCCAGCCCTACCAATCCTTCTGTTTCTTTCCTGGAATTGGTCTTGCCTGGAGCGCTTTGAACTATACTTTCTAAGAGTTTTGGCAGGCACAAACCCAATCAGGAACATACAACTACGCATAAGAAGATTGTGGAATTCCTCAAAAAGGATAAAAGTATTAACCATGTGTCCCTATGCAGTGCCAAGCCCTCTACATATATTTTACTTAATCTATACTAAGAAAACCCTAATGAAATGCATACTATAACCTCCAGCTAAGGTTCAGAGAGAGGAAGACATTTGTCTAAGACCACGTAAAGGGTGTCCCAAAATTCATGCAAGATTTGAATTTTGCATCATTTGTGCGGTAAAGTGTTGCCAACTAAAAAAAAAAAAAAAGAAAAAGAAAAAAGACAGCATGACAGCTGACAGTTCAGGGTTATTAAAAATGGAGCACTACACAAAAGAACAATGCGTTTTCATTGTTGAGCAATGAAAATTTACAATTTTTAATTATAAACCTGTGTTTTTGATCAAAATTACT
The DNA here is from genome assembly GCA_004027555.1 of Craseonycteris thonglongyai. NCBI lineage: Eukaryota > Metazoa > Chordata > Mammalia > Chiroptera > Craseonycteridae > Craseonycteris > Craseonycteris thonglongyai. The sequence continues at coordinate 48,125 of PVKE010007927.1, forward strand.
TCTTGTGTGAATTTTGGGACACCCTTTAGCACTAAGTGACAATGCAGGTCTGGGAGACACCACACTCAATGTTCTGAACCACTATCCAATGCTGTCTCACACCCCCTCCAATACAAAGAAAAGTTATTTGAGAATCAGTGCGTAAGCCCCAAAGCCAACCATGTCCTCTGAAGGGTCACTTTAAATTCATCTTTTCTTTAAATAGATACATTAATGTTAAGAAAGGTATGAAATTCTTCCCCATGGTGCTTTTTCTGCCTTTCTTACCAAAATAATTCTTCTCTAGAATAGAGTACTTCATCAGTAAATTGAAATCTGCTGGCAAATCTTCAACACATTATTTTCAACCAATCCTCCCAGTTCCCCTTCCCCTAACTGATGTTCCCATGTGAAAAAGAAGTCCATTTGGAAGTGGGCCACATATCCCACCATCCCAGTGACTTCCAGACTTTAAGGAAATGAAAATAACGCATGCTACCTAAAACCCAGGTCCTAAGTGTTAGGTGGCTATGTGTTCCTTCCACGGAAAAGAGAACTGGGTAAATACGCTGTCCTGTGAGTTCAAAGGACATTCCTATAAACTGTCCTAGACGCCTCTGGTGCCAAGTTCACAGGATGGGCAATACCTCCGTGCAAGCTTCCTCCCCAACCCCACCCACCCCCCACCCTCCCATTGTAGCAGCATCCCCCATCAAGAGTGGACCATTTAGGACAAGGTTGACTCCCAGAGTTGGTATAATGACAATAAAGTGGAAAATGACTTTGGGATAATGTCATTTACAGGGGGCCAGGGGTGCTTTCCTACTTAATACATAGAATTTCCTCTCTGTTTTTTTGTTTGTTTTTTTTTTAATATTCTTTTTTTTTTTTTTTATCTTTTCACATTTATAGAGAGAAATTATCTTTTTGTCTTCAGTGCATATTTATTTCTATTTTACTTTTTGACAGATAGAGAGACAGAGACAGAGACAGTCAGAGAACCGAACTGTGGGAACTCCCCAGTTCAGCACGTGGGTCCTGCCTGGGCCGGAGCCGGGATTCGATCCTCGG
>PVKE010007928.1:0-49174 GCA_004027555.1 Craseonycteris thonglongyai
TGGGGGCCGTGGGGCTGGGGCCGTGGGCTGGGGGCTCTGAGGGGTGGGGTCCGTGGGGCTGGGGCCATGGAACCTGGGGGGTCCGTGGGGTGGGGGCCGTGGGGCTGGGGCCATGGGCTCTCCTCCTGCTGCCATCAGCCGCGTGGCCTTTCCGGGGAAGGCTCAGCCTGTGGTCCCTGCGCCCCGTGCCCTTTGGAAGCTCTGTGCTCAGGCCTGGAGCAGACAGACCAGCCCCCCGATTCGTCTGAAGCCCTTGCCCCCTGCACGTGGGCTCCTTGTCAGACACCCCCGTGCAAAGCCCCTGGGGGGGGCGCTCTCCCGTAGAAGGAGCTCCGGGGTCCCTGAGGCCATGGATCAGGGCTGAGGGCTGGGGGTTAGGAGGAGGGACCCCCCTCAACCAGCGAGGAGGAGAGAACGGCCCCTGTGCCCACTCCAGAGCGCCCGGACACCCCAACATTGCACGCACGCCCCTGCCCCCCACGCTGCCCACTCAGCCCAAAGCAGCCCCAACACGGCCACCGCCCCCCCACGCCCAGCTGGGAACCAGAACCGGGTTTCTCACGCGGGGCCCCCACATGGAGCATATGGGCTGCCGAAGCCGCCGCCCCCGGCTGGCTTTCCTGGGCTCCCTCCCGGGGCTGAGCCGCTGGGGAGGGGGTGGGAGGGCGGGGAGCCGCCTCGGGGTTCCCTCCGGGCCAGACAGACGTCCCCCGCCCCTGCCACGTGCTCAGCGCCCGCCCCTCCCCCGGCCCAGGTAGGTCTCTAAGTTGCCACCGGCCTCAGACTCGGTCACCGAGAGGTGATGCCCCGCGCGCCCCCGACAGCCTGTCACACCCGGCCGGTGCCGCGGGCCACCCAGCTGGGGGACCCCACAAAGCCCCCGCCTGGGACGGAGCTGGGAGGTCGGCCGTCCTAGTCGGACCCCCGGGGGCTGCAGACAATGTCCTTGCCCACCACCCTGGGCCCCTAAAGCCAGGTGGACATGACCTGGCTGCAGACCACCCCCCAAGAGGAGCCCCCAGCCCCCACTGAGACCTGGGCTCACTCCCTTGTCCACTCCCAGCCACACCCCCACTAGGGTGCTTCTCCCACGGCCACGAGGACCCCCGTCCAGCCCGGAAGGACCCCCTCTGCCACCCTGTTCAACCACAGATGCCCAGAGGCCACCACCCCACCCTGCAAAGAGGCTGGGATGCGCGACGTGCCCAGGACAGCACAGGCCCTGCAGCCGGGACCAGGGGCCGGAGCCCCCTCCCCACAGCACCCCAGCTCCTCGGGCCCCCGGGGGGCTCAGGGCCAGCTGTCCCCCCATCACAGGGACGGGCTTCCATGCCACCCAGGCGGGTCCGCTGGCACCAGCGCTGCCCTGCTCCCCCCAGCACAGTGGAACCCTAGCTCATGTCCCCAAAGCAGGGAGGCCACGGTGCCCGGTGCCCTGCGCCTGCGGGCTGCCCAGCGCCCGTCGCGTGCCCGGGGCAGAAGGTGGCAGCAGCTCCGGCGGAGAAACCCGTCCCCACGCGCCCCCCATCCGGCCCCCAGCGCCCCTGCGTCCGTTCCCGGGGCGCACGGCACTCACCTTCCCAGCCCTGACCTCGCTCCTGCACCCAGGCCGCGGGGGACCCTCCGGGGGACCCTGCCGGGGTCCCTGCAGCGACGCAGACAGACAGCGCGGGGCGCGGGGGGCCTGGCGCGCGGCCCGGGGGGCGCCGCTGCGGGACGGGGACGCTGGGTCAGCCGCGCCCCGGGGGAGGGACGGAGGGGCGAGCGCCCGCGAGCGCGCGCCAGCAGGGCGACGGCGACGGCGGCGGAGGGAGTGACAGCCGGGGTTACATCGGCGGTGACAGCGCCAGCAGCGGGCGAGGCGCGCGCACGGCGTGCACAGGTCGGGGCGGGCGCCGCTCACCCTGCAAAATGCTCACGTTTCAGTGGAAGGAGAGGCCCGTGGATGCGTCGCTGTCGGCCCCGCGGAGGGGGGCGCTGTCCTCCCGCGCGCGCGCCCCCCCCAGGCCGGGCCGCCACCCCCAGCCCCTGCGCCCCGAGCCCCTCTCTGCCTTCCCCTCGTTGGGGAAACAGGGGCCGGCGCCGCCCACTGGGAGGCAGCGGGGTGGGCCTGCCCTTCCCAGCCCTGCGCGGACACAAGTCCCCCCGTGGCTGGGACCCCGGAATTCCAGGACAGAGGGCTTGACACGAGAGCCCAGGCCACCAGCGTCGGGCACAGATGTCCCCACACGCCTGGCCACCTTCCTGCCCAGGCTGTACCCACCCGCCCTGGGCAGCCTTTCCCAGGAGGCAGTGCTTGGTGTCTCCCCCCAAGTTCCCGGCCTCTGGGTGGGCTTCCTCCTCTGTCACGTGCCCGACTCAGTGGCACCCACGCGTGTGGCTCTACTGGTGATGCCCCGCGGGGGGCCAGGTGCTACGCCCACTGCTGGGGGTCCAAGCGCAGCCTAATGGGGTGACACAGACACTGGGTGAGGACGAGAGAAGCAAACCCTGTCGCTTAGGAAACAGAGCGACGAGATAGAGAACAGAGGCAGCTCCACCTGGGGGGTCAGGAGCCACAGAAAGCCCCCCAGGGAGGAGGGGACAAAGACGCAAATGCCCCCCAGGGGGAAAGAGCCTCCCAGATCTGAGGCAGAAAGTGATTCCCACTAAAGCCAGACCTGTCGGCTGGCTGGCTGCTTAGGGTCTCGGAGGTGATGACCCAGAGGAGCTTGGATTTCGTTTGCGGTGACCGGGTGCCGGCTTGGGAACGCTTGCTCTCACGGCCAAGTGTAGAGCGCACTGAGGGCAGACACAGGTGACAGTCTGGTCCAGGAAGGTGGCTGGGGGGGGGGGACAGGAGGACAGAGTCAGGACACGGTGGCATCTTGGGAAATGGTAACAACTAGGTAGAGAACGCGCCCCCAAGCCGGGAAAGCCCACGGAGGGAGGGTCAGGTTTGGGGAGGAAAAGCCAGAGTCAGGGTTTGAACTTGTGAAGTTTGGCTTTTTTGTTGCTTTTATTTTTTTGGTTGGTTGTTTGGTTTTGGAGAGAAGGTATGTGTGTGTGAGAGAGAGAAGGGGGAGGGCCCAGAGCCATCTCCATAGTTGTGCATTATTAGCTGTGACGTGGGTGCATTGCACACAGGTGGGCGGGGGCCGTGCGGGGCGGGAACGGAACTGGGGGCTCCCACGTGGGAGGCGAGAACCTTCCGGGCGGTGACCAGTTGCACCGCAGTTCAGCGCCATGGGTTTCCATGGGCCGGGGCCGGGATTTGATCCCCAGACTTCATGATCCTGTGGCAAGTGCTCAATGGCTGAGCTCTCCCAGCCTCCTCTCTCCTTTTCCCCCATCAGACTTTGCCCCGATCGTTTCATGGGGAAAAAGCGAAAGGGTACAATCCTGTATCTCAGGGCCACACAGGAACTCCAGCCAGTTTCGGAATAGCGAGCTGGGACCCAGGAAGTCAGAAAGATGGCGACAGTCTCCCCAATGAAGGACCTTTGGGGTGACTGTGGAATGTCTCAGGAAATGGGCGTGATGCAACCCAGATGCATCCCCCACTTTACAGATGGGGGGGGCGAGAGCCCCATGTGGGCAAGAGCTGCCCCCCGGGGACCATGTCAGGCCTGCAGAACAGGGGTCAAGAGCCTTGGTGGGGAAGCCGGGAGGGCTCAGCAGGTTCAGCGCTCGCTTTGCAGCCTTGGGGACCAAGGATCGAGTCCCGGCCCTGGTCCGTGAGGACCCATATGCTGAACTGGGGTGAGCTTCCCATGCGGGAGGCCCCCAGCCCAGTTCCCACCCTGCACGGCCCCCGCCCACCTGTGTGGAACAAAACCATGTTTAAAACAGATGACGTACAACTATGGAGACAGCTCTGGGCCCTCCCCCTTCTCTCTGTCTCTCTGTCTCTGTCAAAAACAATAAATCTTTAAAAAAGAGAGCCTTGGGGCTGGACCCCGGTCCTGCGCTTTGGGGCTGAGGACTCGAGTTGACCTGAGCTCCAGGAGCCTCCATTCCCTCAGCTGTGACGTCTGAGCAATAACAGAACTGGTCTGTGGTGGATGAGACCGGCTCGCGGGTGCTTGGCACGTCCTCGGCGTTATTATCGCAGGCAGGCGGGAGGGCGGCCCAGTTTCTCTGTGTCTTTTCCACGCCGGCTGCCTTCTCTTCCTGTTCATTGGCCCCAGATGCCTCTGAGCGCCAGCCGGCATCTTCCACGCTTATCTGGGGACCAAAGGGGTACAGGTGACATCGAGAGCGAGCTTGATGCTGGCTGGTAGGGCCTCTAGCTTTCTGGAACCTTCCTGCAAGCCTGAGTCTGTGGTAAATCTGACCGTGACTCTCAGCAAAGTGGGGAGACCCCCCCAGCAGAAACCGGGTACAAGACAGGCTGTTGTTGCATCCGGCTGCAAATCTAGGTGGCCCCCCTGAGTTACCCAGCCCGCCACCGCCGTACAGCCTGGTCCCACCGCTTTGGGTCTTGCGACCATGAACAAATGGCTCCGTCTGTCTGCGTCTACTTTTCCGTCTGTGGGAATGGCGGGGGGTGGGGGGCAGCCTGCTGAGGGCACCTGCCATGCACTCCCCCAAATCCGAGAATGAAAGCCGCCTCATTGCTCCGTAGAACCCAGGCCTCACCCTGCCCTCGGACCATTTTCTGCTCTGGTCCGCTGCAGAGAGGAAGCCACCGGTCTGTCTCCCGTGCGCCCGTCCCCACTGCCCCGGAACCGAGTGCATGTGCGCTGGGTGACTCAGCCATCCCCACCCCTCCCCTGCCCAGCGACCCCTCCCCTCCGTTCCTGGGCATACCTGCTCGCTCTAACTGGAGTCTATTTTTCTTCTCTCCCTGTCTCTGCCCTTCCACCGCCCATTCTTCTGTGGCTTCCTGGCAGCCGTGGGCACCCAGGTGAGGCTGGAGTTCCTACAGCGCATGTTCTGGGCCACCACTCGGCAGGTGGGTGTGACAGTGGATCAGGGTGACCAGGGCTGGTGCTCTGGTCCCAGCCTTCCCCGCCCAGACACAGGGCAGGACGCAGTGTCCCCTCAGGGCCTGGCCTGCCTCTCAGGACACCTCTGATGCTCCAAAGTCCCCTGCACACAGTACAGGCAGGCACATGAATGTACACACAAGCATGCATATAGGCATGCATGCAGTACAAGTGTGCACATGGGCGTGCACACTGGTGTACCCACAAGCACACACACAATGCAGGCAGGCACATGGACATGCGCATGGCATATGCACGGGCATGAGTATGGGTACACATACAGTACAGGCATGCAAATGAGTGTACACACAAGCATGCACACGTGTGCATATAAGCATGCATACAGTACAGGCATGCATGTGTGCTTGCACATGGGTGTACACATGAGTATGCACATAATACAGGAACACCATACAGGTGTGCACATGGGTGTGCGCATGACATGCATGGGCCTGAGTGCAGGCATGCACATGAGTGTACACACAAGTGTGCACATAGGTATGCATATAGGCATGCACACAGTATAGGTATGCACATGGGCATGCACACAGGTGTAGGTGTAGGTGTGCACATCGGTATACACACAGGCATGAATGTGGATGCACATAGTACAGCCGTGCACAAGTGCACACAAGTGTGCACACTGGTGTGCATATAGGCATGCACACAGTACAGGCATGTACACAGTTGTAGGCACAGGTGTGCACATGAGTGTGCAAACGGGTGTGTGCATGAGTGTGCAAACGGGTATGCACGTGGGTGTGCACACAGGTGTAGGCATAGGTGTGCACATGGACATACACACTGGTATACATATAGGCATGCACACAGTACAGGCATGCACATGGGTAAACACATGAGTGCATACAGTACAGGCATGCACATGAGTGTATGCACAAGTATGCACATTGGTGTGCATATAGGCATGCACACAGTAGAGGCATGCATATGGGCATGCACACAAGTGTACACATGTGTGTGCACACAGTACAGACATGCACACAGTTGTAGGCACAGGTATGCACATGGGCGTACACACAGGTGTGCACATGAGCGTGCATGGGGCCATGCACAGTCCACAGGTCCTTCTCTTTTCCAGTGCAATGCTGTGGATGGGTCATGCCAGGAGGGCTGCCAGGACTCGGTAAGTTCCCCCCACAGGGTGAAGGGGGCAGGAGTGGGGGCCGGGGCCCCTCAAGCCATACCCTCTGGACGGCCAGCTCCCCTCCTCCACGTGGTGCTGGCTCCTCCCCACTCGACGTGGGGTCAGCCTCCCCATGTGTCTGGACGGCAGGGGACCCCAGGCGCTGGGGGCAGGGCCCGGCCTCACCTCCCTTGTGGGTTTGTCCCCAGGACCTGGAGTGCTTCGTGGTCGACAACCACGGGTTCATTGTGATCTCAGAGCGGCCCCGGGAGGTAAGGGGCTGGGGGGGGTCGGATCAGGGAGGACTCCAGCCCCCCGGCCCTGGGGCCACCAGAGAAAGGGGCCATGGCCTCGGGAAGGAGTCCTGGTCCAGAGCCAAGCAGAGGGCCGGCTCTCAGGAACAAGAGGTGCCCTGTGGAGACCAAAGTCCACGCAGCCAAAGGCAGCAGAACCCAGGCACCTTCCCCCGTGCTGGTCGGGGGAAGCGTCACTTCTTTATCGTGTCTGAGCCGCCTTCGCCTGTGGCTGGTGGAGACGCGGCCAACACAGGAGGATGGGCCACAGGGCTCCGCCTCCCGCCATCACTTCAGGGGTTCGGGTTCAGCATGTGCACCTGGGGGGGCACATTCAGACCGTGGCACCTCCCCAGCTACCTTCCTGGGGCCCAGGAGAGCCAGCCACCTCCATCCCCCACTGGACCTCCCATGTGGAAAACTCTAGTCCGGCCCAGCAAGCCGGACCCTCAGTTTGCTGCAGGGGGGTTACAGAGGTGCCCCTCGGGCTCACAGGGGGGCTCCCTGAACCCCACACGTGTCCGAGAGGCTGAGGAGAAGGTACAATCGTAATTCTGTGTTTGCCGAGCCCCAGATTAATTGTTTGTGTAGCCAGGAATCAAATTAAAAAAACAAAACAAAACAAAACCCAGGAAACCTGTTTCCACCGGGTTGTCCTCACGTGACGTGTTTCCTCACACAAGACGAGGCGTGGAGAGGCATGTGGCATTCGGTCCGGCGTGAGCTCCACCACTACCCAGACGTGCGGCCGGATGAGGCAGCTCCCAGTGTCCCGGCCTCCGCGGCCTCCTGTCTAGAACCACAGGGCTGCACCCGGGGCGGCTGGGGTTACTCCCAGTCCCAGGAGACAACCGTGCCTGGGAGACACCACAGCTGGTGTCGCCCCAGGCACGGGCCTCGTTAGAGCCTCGTGGTCCATGAGGTCACCCAGACTGGTGGGGGCCAGGAAGTCGGGGGAGGGGGGAAGCATGGGAAGAAGGCAGCTGAGGAAGGAGCACCCGGAGGGCGGTTTTTAATGACCTGCCTCTACGGGGAGTAAGGAGGAGGTGGTTCCCCAGTTCCCTCCTTTTCCTTTTTCATAGGATTTATTTTACTGTTTGGGAGGAGGTGAGAGAGAGAAGGGGGAGGGCTCAGGGCCGTCTCCATAGTTGTGCATCATTAGCTGTGATGTGGTTTCATTCCACACAGGTGGACGTAGGGCCACATGGGGCGGGAACTGAACCGGGGGCTCCCGCATGGGAGGCGGGAACCTTCGCCTCCTTCCCGGAGGTGACCGGTTGCGCCAAAGTTCAGCATGTGGGTTTGCACAGGCTGGGGCTGGATTTGAACCCTGGACCTTGCGATGGCAAGGCGAGCGCTCAGCCCCTGAGCCACCGGGGCTCCCTCACTAGTTCCGTCTGCAGTAGGAGTGCAGGGCAGGCTGTCCATCATGGGGGCTCTCTGCAGGTCACTCCTGGGTCCCCGGCCCCTCTGCTTTTGCTCCGTGTCCCTTCCATGACCCCCTTGGCCGCGTCACACCTCCCCGGACGGCGTGCCAGGCCACACAATCTCTCAGTTGCTCTGGGAGAAAATGGGTGATGACAGTAGGTGAAGCCGGTGGCTGGGAGGCGGCTCCGGCCGGCCGCACGCTCTCAATCATTCATGCGCTGACCCCGGCTGCCCTGGGCAACCGGGATGGTGGCGTCCCCTGGTCCCTTCTTCGGTGTTGGCTTTCAAGGGCCGACGTTGCTGACAGCGTGTGGAAGGCTGGACGCTCAGGGAGGGGAGCCCGGCCAAGTGTGGGGACCGCAGCCAAGTGTGGGGGCCACAATCGGTCCCCCAAGAGGCCCAGGTCTGCACGGGCAGGCTTTGGGGGCCGCCCAGCTGTGGCCTGCCACTCAGCACCACTACCACAGGCCACGCATGAGCAGCTGCACATTGTGCGCCCGTGAAACTGAACGGTGGCTGCTGACGTTTGCATTCCCCGGGGTTGTCGTGTGTCATGATGGATTATTATTTTTTTTAAGATTTATTTGTATTGTTTTTGGCAGAGAGAGAGATACAGAGACAGAGAGAAGGGGGAGGGCCCAGAACAGTCTCCATAGTTGCACATCATCGGTTTTTCCACATACCGTAGTTTCATTCCACAGGTGGGCTTGGGGCTGCACAGGGCAGGAACTGGGCTGGGGTCTCACCCCAGTGAGGACTGAACTGGGGGCACTCCCCAGTTCAGCACATGGGTCCACACGGGCCGGGGCCGGGATTCAATCCTCAGTCCCCGGGGCTGCAAAGCGGGCGCCTAACCCACTGAGCCCTCCTGGCTTCCCCATGACAGATTAGTAACCGTTTGCTTTTTAACCCCCAACCATTTGCAAATAGAAACCAGTTCGTAGGCCCCATCGGGCCCACCAGCCGTTGCATGCTGAGCCACTGCTCCAGGGGCATCAGGACAACTGTGCAGGGAGGGGGGCCCATGACAGGCATGCTGACCCCCTGTCCCCTCAACTAGCACAGGAATGGCCTGAGAATGTATCCGCTGGGAATTGTGTTCTGCCGTCTGAAATAGAGCCCCCTCCACAGTGACTTAGAAAGGTTTACTCTCCCACACGAGGCATGGAAGGAGGCAGCCCAGGCCTGCTGCGGTGTGGTCACCAGGTGTCCCCATTCTCAAGACAACACGGCTATAGGAGCTTCTGGGGTCCCCAACAAGAACAAGAAGGGGGAGGGAACAGCCATGAGGGAGGTGCAGAGTCATCTCCCTTTAAACAGATTCCCGGAAGTCCCACCCATGACGTTGCTCATAGGCCATTGGCCAACCCCCGCTGCAATGGAGTCTGGGAAATGTAGTCTTCTAGTTACCAGAATTAGAGGCGGCATTGCCCTGCTAAAGGGGAGGGTGGATGGATGCTCTCTGCACGCCAGGCACCCCCTAGAAACCAAGTTGACTGTTTACAGAACAGGATGCGTTGTTCCCCAGTTGTCTAAGGGGTTGCCTGGCGCTCAGGGGCCTCCTAGAATGGGGTGTCTGGCCCTGGACCCCGCTGTCTGGTATCACAGGGACACACACAGTAACTGGAACAGCAGGAAGCGCACGGGCTGTGCGGGACCCTCCCACGGGCAGCCTCAGGGCTGCGCCTGCTGGGCGGGTGGCACTGGGCGCCTGTCACCGTCCTGCTTGCCATGGGCCCCTGCAATGCCCTCAGCCCCTCCCTGCCGACCCCCGCGCTCTGCCAACAAGCCTCTCGGGCCCCCCAGACACACGGGGAGAGAAGAAGGGCTGGTTGGAGGCAGGAGCGAGCAAAGGCCCTCGCGCCTCCGGGTCCCCTGGCCACCACTTACCCAGCACCCACTGCGGCCTGGGCGCGTGGTGCACGTGACCCCCAGCCTCCAAACACCCTGCCCCTGTCCCACGGCAGGCAGCCGGGAACCCCGGATGTGCACACAAGTCCAGCACCTGTGTCCCAGCTCTTCCTTCAGCCATGTGGGGGCGGCAGCTGGGGAGGAGGGGGACAGTGCAGGAGGCTGGGGGGGCACCTGGGGGGAGGGGGGCAGTGCAGGAGGCTGGGGGGCAGCTGGGGGGAGGGGCACGGTACAGGCACGAGGCTGGGGGCGGCTGGGGGGGAGGGGCACGGTGCGGGCACGAGGCTGGGGGCAGGAGTGTAGCAGCCTCCACCCCACGCTCTCCCTCTCCCCCACCCTACAGACGGGAAGATTTCTGGGGGAGGTGGACGGAGCTCTCATGACCCAGCTGCTCAGCACGGGGGCGTTCATCCGGTAAGTGGGCCACACTTCTCCCCGGTCTGAACACACCGGACAGCGTCGGATGCCCAGGGGTCCAGGCGGGTCTCAGGATCCTGACCTCAGGGATCCACAGTGAGGGGCCCACACCCTCCCCAGAGCTGCAAAGGGAGCCTTCCTGAAGGCAGAGGCTGAGTGCGGTGGGCGGGGCAAAAGGCCTGGTGGGCGGGGCGTAAGGTCGGTGGGCGGGGGCGTCATGGTGGTCTGGTAGGTGTGGCATAAGGTGGGTGGGCGGGGCATAGGCAGGGTGGGCGGGGCTTAAGGTCGGATGGGCGGGGCATAATGCGGGGTGGGCACGGTCATATCTGGTGGGCGGGGCATATGACGGTGGGGGGGACATCAGATTGGGTGGGCGGAGCTTAGTGTCGGATGGGCGGGGCTTAAGGTCAGATGGGCCCTGGGCAGGAAAACCGGATTCACAAGTTTGGCACAGAAATGTACCGTAATCTTTGGCACACGTTGGTCTGACCTGCGTGTCTGCGCTCAGGTGCCAGGCCAGGAATCCCAGGGGAACAGACGACCCTGCCGCGGGCCCCCTGGGGCAGGGTTGACTGGGGGAGGGCAGGGGACGCTTTGGACGCGCCACAGCCAGCCCCTGCTTTTCAGAGTGACCATGTACGACCACCAGGCCATGTGCAAACCCCCCACTCACCACCACAGTGCCGCCCGGCCCCTGGCCAGTGTGAGTGTCTCCCCGGACCCCAAGCCCTCCAGCTCCCCAAAAGTGGGCCACCTGGTCCCTGGCCTCACCCAGCCTCTGCCACTGGCCCCACTCTTGACCCTGACCAGACACCCCTCTCCCCATTCTGCCTGCACCCCCAGACCTGCACCCCTAGACCTGCAACCCCAGACCTGCACCCCCAGACCTGCACCCTCAGACCTGCACCCCCCAAACCTGCACTCCCAGACCTGCACTGAGCCTGTGCCTCCCGAGCGCCACAGGGCTGGCCTTTGAGGCTTCAGCTCATGCAATGCGGGGTCTCTGCAGAGAGGACTGCAGCCCCTCGGTCTCACAGCCCCGCAGCCCCTCGGTCTCACAGCCCCGCCTTCCCGTGTGGTCACACAGATGGTCAGGGACCCTTGAAATGTCACCAAGTGGCTGGTCTGGAGGAGGCTCTGCCCAGCCTCCTGTCTACACCGAGATGTCTGCCCCGAAGCGTGGGGTCCCCCAGACCACCCAGCTTTCCGGGTGGGACCAGGCGGGATTGGTGGCAGCAGGAGGGGGCATCCCAGGGCTGTGACCCTAATGGAGGGGACCCCGCTCCCCGGCCTGGTGCTGACCCGACGTCCCCTCTCACTTCCCAGCCCGTCTCTGCCCTCCTGACTGCAACCCAATGGCTGATGAATGAGCTCTTGCTGTGAGTGAGGGACTGAGGCTGGGGGCTGGGGGACCTCCATGCAGCTGCCAGGGGCCCCAGGGGGGACACAGGTGACCTTGAGGACAGGGGCTGCACAGGGGACACGGGAGCTCCGGTCTCCGAGCTCCGGGTCTGTGTCTGGCAGGTTCCTGCTGGAGTTTGGCGCCTGGGACTTCCGGCACGGGGACCACAGGGCCGAGGGTGAGTCCACGTGACAGCGCAGCTATGGGTTTGACACCACAGCCATGATGGGAAACCATCACCTCTGGGCAGGTGACCGAATGGGGATGGGGTGGGGGGGAAGCCACGGCTCATAGCTCTTCCTGCTGGGCCTTTTCTCATCGCCTTCTCTTCCCATCTGTGTGACATCTCGCCGTGGGGACACCGTCTCGGGACACCACATGCATCCCATGTGACATCACCACCCTGTGACATCCTGACCTTGGGTGACACTGTGCCCCGGGGCAGCCAAAGCTGTCTTCCATCACTGTAAGTAGCCTCCCGTGGAGCCGGGGCCATGGGGGGCACGGAGCTGCTATTCAAGGGGTGCATTCGAGACAGCTGGGGTGTCCTCACCTTGGGACACCCCCGAGTTTAAACCCCACTCCTTGGGGTGGGGGGGTAGCCCAGGCCTGAGACTATGTCACCTGTGCCCATGAGACCCCGGGCCACACCTGCTCTGTCCCCTGGTCCCCGGCCATCGGTGTTGAAAGGAAACTTCAAGATGCTGCTCCCACCCCCACGACCCAACCCCAGAGAGGACGCAGGCTTCCCAAGATGGGAGGGTCCCCCAAGGTCAGGGGCTCTGCTCTTCCCACGGGGGACGGGGGGCGCTCTGCTCCCCATACTCTGCTTTTCCTGCTTTTGCTCCCTGTTCTTCCGCTGCCCCTGTGACGTCCCTGTCACAAGAGCTTTCTAAGCAGGAGCTGCCTGCAGAGGGCCCGGGGCCCTGGGGTCGTGGACGTCGAGCCCCCCGGTGCCCTCGGTGACGCCCCCTTGCTCCCCCTACAGCCCACAAGTACAAGAAGCAGGAGGGGCTGCTGCCCTGCAACACCGTGTACCCCGTGTTTGTGCACCAGAGTGACGTCCAGGAGGCCAACGGCACCATCCAGTGTGCGGCCTGTCAGAGGTAAGGGCCGCGGCCGCTGGGAGCCCCTCGTCTCCCACTGGGGAGGAAGGGGGGTACCCCAGGTGAAAGGTCACACTCCAGGGGGCTTGGCTTCCCAGGCTGAGGCCGGCTGGGGACCGGGGACAGTCTGGAGAGCCGTGGGGGACTCGAGAAAGCTGTCATGAGACCAGGGGTCAGCAAGCCCACCCCAGGCCCCCCCGAGCCGACCCAGACGGGAGAGAGGACCCCACAGTTCAGTGCTGTCTCCCCAGGGCCACCTGGCCACGCCAGCCCAAGGCCAGAGGCAAAGCTTCGGAAGGCGAGGGCCGAGCTGAGGAAGGAAACCCTCTCTTCCTCCACGATTTGTGTTCGGGGAAACAGGAGAGTGAAGGGTGGTCAGTGGCGGGGCGGAGGGCCCCTGGCGCGGTCACCTGCATCCCTAGGCCTGGGGCGCCTGGCTCAGGCCGGCTCCCCCCCCCCCCTGCCCCGGGAGGCCCCAGGGGGCCTGAGCGTCCTCTCCTGCTGACACCCCGCCCAGACCTCAGGCACCTGCCCACCCAGGGAGCTGTGTCCCGGGGCCGGGAGGCAGTCAGTGGCCTCCTCTGGGGTGTCCGGTTGGCCGGCCCGCTCCCTCGCCCAGGATGTCCCTGAGAACCCCCAACTAAAAGCGAGTCACTTTACGGTGTGACCCTCAGGCCTGGGCGTCCACCTGTAGCCAGGGTGCACTGTGGGGCAGGGCCTCGGCCCAGGTTGTGTTTGGTGCAAGAACCTGAGGGTCCACGACCGCGAGTGGAAAGCGGCTCCGCCACCTCCTAGACGAGTGACCTGGGGCAAGTCACTCAGCCTCTTCCAGCCTCATTTTTCTCATCTAGGAACAGGGAGTAGCAACCGCCTCCTCTGGTGTGAGGATCAAATATGTGCATATATGTGAGCGTGTGCGTGCATGTGTGTGCATTTGCGCGCGAGTACATGCGTGCTTGTGCACGCATGTTTGTGCGTGCGCGAGTGCATGCATGCGTGTGCGCGCGTCCGTGAGTGCGTGCGTGCGCGCGCGCAAACCATCCATCCCAGAGGGCACGCTCAGTTGAGTGGCAGCTGTTGCTATGCAACGCCGCAGCGGGCCCTCCCTGCGCCGCCCCCCGCAGGACTCTGTGAGCGGGGAGGCTGCGCCACCTGGTGGCCACCGTTGGGCATCGCATGCTCCCCGTGCCTCCGGCCCCACCACTCCAGCTGGGCCCGGGAGACCCTCGCGGCCAGCCCTGCCTGCGCCTCTGGTCCCTGCAGATATTAGGGACGCCTTTCACTCTCAGGGATCCCGCTTCGCATTGCCTCCCTGCTCCAACGTGAGGGAACGGCTGTGCCGCTGCAAAGGCTTCTGGGTACAAAAATGGCTGTTCCCGCAGCGGGACCCCCCGCCCCCCGATCTGCGCCGCCTCATGGCCGTTCCGGCAGCGGGACCCCCGCCCCCCGATCTGCGCCGCCTCGTGGCCGTTCCGGCAGCGGGACGCCCACCCCCACCCCCCACCCCCCACCCCCGGTCTGCGCAGCTTCGTGGCTGTTCCCGCAGCGGGACCCCCGCCGCCGATCTGAGCCGCCTCGTGGCCCCATCTCTACCCGACAAGCCTCCGGGTGCTGATCCCCAGGAAGCCCGGCGTCAAGCCCCCCACGGGGCGGCCCCGCGACCCCTCCTCTCTCTCTGCTGCAGAATATTTGTGATGCAGCAGATTCCCAAGAGCGACCTTCTCCTCCTGGTGACAGAGTCCACCTGTGACTGCAGCGACTTCCCGCCCGTCCGCCGGGAGGTCACGGAAGTCAGATACATCCTTCCCATCAGCCTGGATGTGGGAGTGCAGGGCACACGGGGGGCTCAGACTTGGAGGTCGAGGCCGACCCCCTCCCCCTAGGCCCCTGGGGGGGGGGGACTGCCTGCTGACCCTGGAAGCCCCTGCAAGGTAGTGGGTCCCCCCCCAGGGTGGCTTTTCTGCACCTGGGGCTCGGGGATCAGCCACCTTTACAAGGTGTTCGCCTTAACAGCGAGCTCTGCACATAACGCCTCGGTCAAGTGCAGCAGGATGCGCTCCCAGAAGCTGCGCCGGCAGCCGGGCTCCTGCCACGCCTTCCATCCGGAGGTGGGGGCTTCACCGCATGGCCCTCAGCTCTGTAACTGCGCCCCCCGTGCCACGTGGAGACTGTCACACACGTGCAACCAGGGGCCTCATACAGACACCGCCGCCTTCCCCGGGGCTGGGCCTTCTCTGTGGGTGTGGCCGCCACTAGTCACATCAGTCCCCACCCCACCCCCCACTCCCCGGAGCTTCCCTCTTCCCCCAAATATATATTTAATGAACTGGGGGCCTTCCGCATGGGAAGCTCACCCCAGTTCAGCACATAGGTCCACACGGGTCGGGACCGGGACTTGATCCTCGGTCCCCAGGGCTGCAAAGCAAGCGCTTACCCTGCTGAGCCCTCCTGGTTTCCCCTTCCCCAGATTTCTAGCCCCTACTAGTCCCAGAGACCCCCTGCTCCGCGCCTGGCTGGGGTGCTGACTTGAACTCCACCCTTTGTCCTGTGCTCTGGTTCACAGGAGAATGCCCAGGAGTGCGGGGGTGCCCCGGATCGCTCCACCTGGGGCCCGCTGCTCCTGCTGCCTGCCTGTGTCTGGCTGCTGCCGGCCCGGCTGCTGCAGGGACACCACCCAGCCTGGCCTCCGCTTTGAGGCGATGCTTCCAGGGCATCTGGTGTGGGACCAGCTCACAGCAGCAGGGTGATGGTCCCTGCCCCACCCCGTCCCCCCCGCCGCCGAGGTGGCCAAATGAACCAGAACCCACTTCCCAGAGACCTACCTGCCCGGGCACCCCCAGCTCCATCCTCACCTTCTCCGCCGTCTGGCCTGGACCAAGGGACACCAGTGCTGAGCTCCGCCTGAGCTCCCACGGTCCACACCCAGCCAGACAGTTCAGCTGTTTCGTATGAACCTGGTGGCTCCTCCCTGGAAGCCGAGGTCTGGGGTTCGAATCCCAACCCCCTGCCCATGTAAACCCATATGCTGAGCTGCAGCACAACGGGAACTGCTGAGATGGTGGTGAAGGTTCTCGTCTCCCATGCAGGAGGCCCCCAGTTCAGTTCCCGCCCCACGTGGCCCCACGTCCACCTGTGTGGAATGAAACCACGTCACAACTAATGATGTGCAACCATGGAGCCGGCTCTGGGCCCTCCCCCTCTCTTTCCTTCTCTCTCAAATAAAATAAATCTCAAAAGAAATAGAAAACATGTGTCCGAGTATCTGTGAAGGAAAGTTCGATTCGTGGCGTGACGTGTTCAGCTGCTGCCGGGAGGGTGCACGCCCAGCGGAGTTGGTGGGAATCGGGGAAAGCCAGTCCCGGTGGCACAGCAAGGGGCCTCCAGGGGGCTAGCCCCTGACCCCCCAGGAGGTCCAAGCCCCTGATGCCCCTTTTCCGGCCACTGAATCAGCACAAGAGAACTGTGTTCTGGGGGCGGAACTTTGGGGGACATTCCTGCTGGCCAGAGTCCTCCGGGAAGGGGGCTGTGTGTGGGTGCTCACTCTGCATGGGCTCACCTGCTTCAGGGTCTGGAGGCCCTGAAATGTCCCCTGTCCCCCTCACACCTGGCTCCTAAGACATCAGAGCTGTGTAGACATCTGGGTGGCCTGACTTTTCACCCCAAACCACCTCCCAGGACGAGGTGTGGCCAAGTCCAGAGCGATAAGCAAGGACAGTGTGCAGGGCCTGGGGACCCGCCTGCTCAGCCCTCCAACACCTTCAGGGGGCGTTTCTCACCAGTAACGGGCCCCACCTCTCTCTGGAATAAGCTGAACCGCAGGTTGGACAAGCTTGCTCTCCAGAAAGCTTGACACAGACAATGCATTTGTAAAATGCCTTCTATGATGGCTGATACAATGCTGCGTCCACCACCATCCAAGTCTCAGGTCGGCTGGAACAGGCTCAGCCAGGACAAGTGGCGGAATAACGCGGGGAGAGGCAAAGGTTCACACAGGCCAGGTTAAGTAGCAGGTGTCACCTCAACCTCGCAACACCCCTGAGTCCGGCATGGCTCTCGTGGTAGCCCCCAAATTACAGACCCAGAACCTGAAGCCTGGAGCGGAAACGGACTCCAAGTCACTGGAAGCGTGTGGGAAGGCCTGATCGTGATACTCGTAGAATATACCCAACTCCAATGATTGCTTTGCTTCATGGCGGGCGGGTTACAGGTGGAGGCAGAGGTCACAGGTGCACACCTGGTACAGGTGGGTGAGGCAGCCGCAGGCAACCCTCACCACTGAGCTTGGGCAGTAGCAGGGCAGCCCCTGGCCTTGTTTGGTCTGCTCGGTGGCCAGGAGTGGACGCCAAGATCTGGACATTCCCTCCAGGGCCACTCCCCATAAACTCGCCCTTTCCCATGCGGATGAGCTTTGCCCGGTGGGAAGTCAGAATGGTTTCTTCTTCCTGCCTCAGCTTTCAGCAAAACCACTTCAGGAACGGCAGGGGGCATCACAGCTGGAGCCAGAGCCGCCGCCTGGATTCCAGGGATCCCCGTGAACACCAGCGTCATTGCATACATGACACGCATGGGGGGCATAAGACCTTAAAATCTGTCCCTTCTGGTAAGTGCTGCCCGTCTTTAGACGACCAAGAACTCCAGCTGCTGTGGGCGCTTCCTTCCCCAGTACAGGGATCTGCTAACGCCTACGTCACAAAGCAACTGTATTTTAGACGAGCTTCCTGGGAAGATGCTCCCTCGGCCCCTTTATACCCTAAGTGCCGTTTGGGTTCGGAAGGGAAAGGGCTTGGACTTAAATGTCAGAAGAGAAGAGCATATATGGGGGAGGGGCTGCGGGCCACCAAAGGGAGGAATACGAGCCGCCAGCCAATCACAATGTTCTGGGAAACTGCTGTTAAGAACATGTCAGCAGAAGATGCAAAGGAGGTTCTGTGAGAACTGTTTTAAACAGGTGAGAAAACAGGCTGCGGAAGTCAGTGGCGTCTTGCCTACATCTCAGGATGAACAGCAGAACGGGGGTCTGAACACACGTGGGTGTCTAGGGCAGTGTAGTCGAAGCAGCAATGGCCAGGAGCCGGTAACCAGAGGCCACCGTGGCCCTCAGCATGACACCCTGTATCCTCAGGCCCCCGGCCTGCACCACGCGTCACGGGTGGTTACGATCCAGGCTGACCGTGCTCCAAGCCCAACAGCTGACGGGAGGAAAAGTCAGGACCCAGGCATGGTGGTCCACACCACGTTCCCGCAGAATGTGCTGGAACTGATATGGAGACAAAACTATGATGGGTAATTTCAAAGCAGCTCTGCCCAGAGCTCAAGCATCCTCTGACGAGAAGATTCACCTGTTTCCTTTACCACGGACCCCACCTGAGAAACGGGGTGTCCAGGCCGCAGGCACGTGGGTGATCCGTGGACCTCAGCTGATTCCCCATCCAGCATCTGTACCCAGATGATTGTGTGGGAAACCCTTCAGCATCATCTACACCCAGAGTAGACACGTCCCCAAATGGGAAAAAACCCCCTCGCAAATACGGCTTACCGAAGGCAGAGGGTTGGGGTTCCTCTCCCTCAAGTTGCACAAAGGGCTAACAAGCCCCTAAACGTCTAAGCTGACCCACGTGAGACTATGTCACCTGGCGTACTTTTCTTGCCTGTGAGATGAGCGTGCTCATCAGCTGACAGGGGCAGTGGTTTCAACCATGAGGCGTCCAGGGTCCTTGAATGGACACTGGTGCACGACGCGCTCACTGTCGCAGGTATGACTTGTAGAAATAAGAGCAGGCCCCTTGGAACTGGTTCTGCCCTCCGTCCTACTCCTGGTCAGAAAGGCGGTGAGAGGCCGTGAGTTCTGGGGAGGTGAGCTGAGGCAGGAAGACACACACACACCCACGGTACCTACTCCATTTGGTTCTTTTATTAGAAGTTGAGAGAATACAGCAAGTAGGGAAACCCGATGGTCAATGGAACCCTCGCACAGATGCCTCTCGGAAACCCCAACCTTCTCTGATCCCAAGAAATGTGCTTTGTGTGCCTTCGGCAATTTATAAAGGGGGAGGGGGAAATACTGAAAAAGGCCACTATTCAAGGATGACAGAACGAAGCTGTGGAGGCCCCCATTGGCCGAGGACCGAGACAGAGAATCAAGAACGTGCACGGAGCGAGCCGGCCTCGGGCGCGCGCTGGGAGTAAGGCGTTCAGGCGCTGACCTGAGTTCCCAGCGCGCGCCGCGGGCACGCGCGCGGCGAGGCTGCAGGCGGCGTGCACGCACATCCATGGGCGCGCACGTCCACACGCACGCGCCGGGGAGGGAGGTTTTCTCCTGGAGTACACGTGGGAGATGTCCCTTCTCCGTTCTAAGGGTTTGTGCTGTTGAACCAGGTCTGGGGTGTGGGGCACCCGGCTCTCAGGGCTGCATCGGATGCCCCGCACCCCAAGGGCACAACCGGAGCGCAGGGCACCCACCCCTGGAGGGAGCCGCCCTCCCGCGCCCTGGTCCCTGCCTCCTCCGGTGCGGTGACCAATCAGGCTCCGAGTTTCTGCCTGGTGTCCAGACATACTTTCAAGTCCCTCCCAAGGTCTGCGATGCGATCTTCCTTGCTGGTTCCCAGCTTTTGTAGAGATCGGAATAAGAATGGGGGACAAGAACTCCGGAAACCCCTTCCCCCATGTGCAAGCACCCAGCGGAGGCGGCCACCCGGTGCCCAGGGCCTGCGCACTCGGTTTCTACGCCCCACAACCCAGGGACGTGATCTGATCGCCTGGAGGGCTGGAGGGCAGCAAGCAACCTTGGGGCTGAGCCAGAGCCCCTCCCAGGCCTCCCGCTTGCAGCCGCTCTGCACACCTGCGGAGGGTCCACCACACGGCCAGGCAACCACGTACCATTTCCTTTACAAAGCCCTCCACACATGCTACCCCTTAAAAATGGGGCTGAGGGAATGCCGTGGGCTCCATGGTGGGCACCAGGCCTCCTGCTTTACGAGACCCAAGATGGTGCAGCCGAGGTGAGTCTGTGTCCCTGACCCATCACTGAGCTCGGGGGCACCTGGGTCCATGCAGTCCCCGTGATGCCGGGGAAAGGCCGGCTCTATTCCCAGGGAGGAAGTAAGTTAGGGCAGTGATTTTAATAGAGGAAAATTCCAGAGCATTCCAAAGCTCTCCAACATGGACATGGAAAACTGCAGATAAGACCAGCCCACACTGAACGGCCGCCAGGTCAGAGGGGCCCTTTCAGAGCTCCTCCCATGTGCCCACCACCCCTGCCGGCCTGACTGCCCTTCCTGAGCGAGCAGCTCTACTCCACAGAGGGCCACCGCAGTGACAAGTCAGCCTCACGCACGGGCTGCCGCACTGAGAACACAGGCCCACCCCCTCCGCCTGGGCCCCCAGAGGCCTGCGGACACCACGCCGAGCTCATGGCCCCAGGGGTGCCGGCCTTCAGAAGGCACCTCGGCGCACAAGGCCTTGTTCGTCCCGGGCATCACCTGGGCCCCCCACAGCCACTTTGTGCAAAATCAGAACAGTGTGTGGTACCTGCCTGTCTCCTTCGGTACAAAAATTCTCCCACCCTCCCTCCCCTTTGTTTTAAACATTCATATAAATTCTTATTTAAACAGCAAGTTAGAAATCTTATTTACATTAATCTCTGTTCTCCCCGCCCTTGACAAGATGTACTGTGGCCTCGCTGGGCCCCGGTGTTGTTCTGAGGGTAGAGCGAGCCACCCCCGCACAGGCGGCTGCAGTCAGAGCTGGTCTGCAGGCCCGGGGGGGGGGGGGGGGGGGCAGCACCCTCGCTGGGTGGGTCCCAAGAGCATGGGGGTTCTGGGCGGCCCCCTTCCCGGCAGACGTGCCGTCCTCTGCGGCTTATGGGGCCTCTCCTGCTGGTGGGAGGCACCAGGCCCACGAGGCTGTCCGGCGGGGTCTCTTGCGGGACTGGCACCAGGGCCTGCTGGGAGCTATGCTGCCGAGGGCCCTGGTCAGGGGACCGTCTCGGCTGCTGCGGCCTCACAGCGCGTCCTCCGCACTGCAGCCCCCGCCGACTGTGAAACGCAACTCCTGGAGGTTGGAGACGCCGTGGAAGTGGACGAAAGCGCCGGCGACCACGAAGATGTGAAAGAGCTGATGAGAGTGAAACTGGAAGCAGAAGGGGGGGGGACCCACACATTACTGACCGTCTGCAGAGGAGCCTCAAGGTCACGTGCGCTAAGCGGAGGGCAGGGAGGGCAGCAGCTGAGGTGTGAGGTGCTGCTGCTCCTGGACACCCCTGGGCACATCACCTACTGCTGACGTGAAGGCCAGCTGTCCCCAAGCAGTGCTGCCGGGGCCCAGACACGGCGCGTGCGCGTCACTGGAGTGCCAGGCACAGCAGGCCGCGGGGCTAGTGAGAGCCGGGGGCGATCTCCCCGTGGCTGACAGAACTGTGGTCATTCCCACGCTGGCGCACACGGTGGCCAAGCCCCCGCTCTGGGCTCCGGGATCACATGAACATACCACATGGAGAGGGCAGCAAAGCAGGGCCTCTTACGGCCTCACACATGACGGCATTTCTGAGCCTGGTCTGTGGAAGGCCGGGCTCACGTGTCAGGTGCCCAGTGCAGCATGCGTCATGTCAGTGTCACTCCCTCCTGCCACTGCCATCTCCAACTGAAGAGTCAGTGGCAAAGCGGGTTTCTCAGGGACAGAAAGTGTGAACTAGAAGGACCCATAAGGCACATCCAAAGAGAAACTTCCTAGGAAACCACCAGGAATTCATTCTCCCCAAAACAAGGGAAAAGGTAAAAATCTCTGCATGTCACTGTCAAAATCATGAGGCGGCAATCTCCGAGATAGGTCAGCTAATTTGAAGCTCGAAAGATTGCCTAAATGAGCATTAGCATCACGGGAAGGGCAGCTCAGCTATGCAGGAAGACACGGGAAATCAGCTCAGTGTAGACCAGGTATGTCCAACCTGCAGCCCCAACACATGCTCTTAAAATGCTATGAGGCTTTTTACAACCTGTCTTTACAGCTCATCAGCTATCGTTAGTATTAGTGTATTTTGTGATTTTGTGTATGGCCCAAGATAGTTTTTCTTCCCAACGTGGCCCAGGGGAGCCAGAAGGTTGGACACCCCTGTTCTAGATCAATCAGCAACCAGCTAAGGAACAGGCTTCACATCAAACACACCCCAACTCTGTTCTGTTGAAAACGTCTCAGCCACCTTCTGTTACAAAGTTCCCATCTACTGGTCCCTGTATTCTTTCCCTCTCTTAGTGTTAACCACAACCTAGTTTTGTCTTCCTCCCATTCCAACCAAACCCACATATATACTCTCCATCTCTCATTACAAATCACTAAAATCTGGGGACCACAAAAGGCTTGCTTGAAAATCTGGTCCCAAAAAGGACGTGGGGAAAAGTGTGGCTCATTGCCGTCCTTCCCCATGGGAGACACCGGAGGCCTGAATGGCTCTCCGCACAGAACACAGCAGGACCACAGATGGGTCACTACATCTGCCTGGGTAGCTCCTGCTCCGGCCATATGTTGGACATGTGACCTCACCTCCCTACGCCCGTTCCCAATGTGCAAGGCGCACGGCTCACAGCTGCTCTCCCTGACAGGGCTCAGGGTGAGACGAGGCCACCGGTGCGAGGGTTCACTCCATCCTGCACCGGGCCCCGCCTGCATGCTCGGGAAGTGCAGCCTCTTGCCCTTGTCACTCAGGGCCCTGCAGCTAACAAGGGCTGGGCCCTGCACAGACACCTCCCAGAGGGCTGGGGCGCTCTGTGCTGCTTGCCTCCCGGTCTCCCCACAGCCCCAGGGGGCATGCACACACTCACCCAGATGTCGCACTTGCCCGGAAAGAAGCGCTCGGGGATGCGGGCGGCGTACAGGGCGGCCCCTGTGATGTACAGACCGGCCATGAGCAGCAGCCAGCCGATCTGCCCGATGGTGGCGGCCTTCAGGAAGCCCTCCGAGATGATGTAGTGCAGGGCCGGGATGATCCCACTCAGGCCCAGGCCCACAAACACCCCTAGGAGTCAAAGTTCATAAACGCTCTGTGACTGACAGGCTTGTGAATTTATGTACACATATAAGTGCTCAGCCTGTAGGGAAAACGTCATGGTCAAAACAATTTGGAGGCAGCTGATCTAAAACCAAAGTACCAGGCGCTTGAACTCCCACAGGGCCCAGGTTGCCCCTGCGTGGTGACACAGAGACTTCAAAGTGGCCCCGTGAAACAAACTGTCATCTGCAGGCTTCCCCCCAAGAGACACGGAGCCAGGCACGTGCCTCAGCCATCACCCAGCCGGCCTAGGGGTGTGGCAGGATGTGCCCGCACGTGGCAAAGACAGGAAAGGGGCCTCGCGCCCCTCCCAGGAGCCACACAGGCCTCAACGGCAGCCACGCCCCCCCACCGCTCCCCTCCTCCACAAGCCAGTAAAGGGGCTGCGCCTGCCTCCCCATCCTTCCAAGACAGGGCCAGGAACGGGGTGCCCACCTCCCCTCAGCAAAGGCTCCCTACCGCCTGCGCTCTGTCGCTGGGGCAGCCACCCCACTGCACGCACTTCTGACCACCGGCTGACCACTGCATGCCCACGCCCTCTGACCACAGACGAGGGAGTCGTGTGCTGACAGGTCGTGGCATGAACTTAATTCTGCCTCCCGATTGTCTAGTAACCAGATGGACCACAGCTTGGGTTTCACCACTACAGGGTTTTAAAAGGCTAAAGGGGAAAATACACCTCTTAATACTGCCCATGCATCCTCAGTAGGCACTGAGGTTACAAAGCTCAACATGGCCCTGGCTTACGAAGTCCCCCGCAAAAATCACATGTGGGGAGGCCAGGATGGCTCAGAGGGTTAAGCACTCACTTTGCAGCCCCAGGGACCGAGGATCGAATCCCGGCCCCGGCCCGTGTGGACCCATATGCTGAACTGGGGAGTGCCCCCAGTTCGGTTCTCACCTGGGTGAGACCCCAGCCCAGTTCCTGCCCTGTGCAGCCCCGCGCCCACCTGTGGAACTATGTGGAAAAACCAATGATGTGCAACTATGGAGACTGTTCTGGGCCCTCCCCCTTCTCTCTGTCTCTGTATCTCTCTCTTGCTATCAAAAACAATAGAAATAAATCTTAAAAAAAAAAAAATCATGTGTGTGAGCCCTGCTCCCCTGGCAGGGGGCCCAAGTGAGATGCTGGGGGGCGTCTGGCTTCCCACAGGACTCCCAGCTGACAGACGTCACTCTGAACGTAAAAGGCTTCTTCCCTACACCAGAGGCATGCGCTGCCGATTTCAGGGAGCACAGCAGTGTGGAAGGAAGTCTTACTTGCCTAAGGACTACACATTTCAACACAGAGATACAAAACAAGAAATGCACAACAAAGAAGAGGACATCACTGTGAACTGCACACGTCAAGCTGAGAGTAAAAGAAAGCATGGCTTCTCCAGGACCCCACCCCCTGCCCCCTGATGCTCTAGACACCAGGCACCCAATGACCCTCATGTCACAAGTACAAATGCAGGCCCTAGTGAGAGACCTGTGAGGAAGACCTGCTCTTACCTGCTCTCACCCCCCGGTACTGAGGGGTGGCGAACATGTCCCACTGGGAGACGATAATGGCTGCGATGCCCAGCACACAGATGACAATCAAGTAGATGAAGCAAGGTTGTGGATTACAGTAGAAGGAATAATAAAGCCAAGGGACAAAACTTCCCATAATCAGAAGAGCAATCCCAGAGTAATCCAATCTAGAAAAGGGAAAAACAATCCATTAATGTTAAAAACACTGCTCCCCACATGGCTCGATGCATTCCGCGGGACAGGAGCAGGACCACAGCCAGGAGGCAAGCCGGGCACTCGCTTCAGGTTTTTAAGTTCCCACTAGAGGGTTTCACGTATTCTGCCAAGTCTGCCCAGTATCTCTCCCTCACACACTGCATCACACATCAGAGTCCAGATCCTGCAGATACTTACTTAGAGAAGAGCCGGGAGACCCCTTCTGAGTGACAGTAGACGGTGTGGAAGAGCCAGGAGAAAGAGAGGCAGAGAATGGCCCCCAAGAAGAAGAGTCCGAAGACCACCTTCTCCTGCAAAGGGGCCACAAAGGAGATGTTTGGACGAAACATATAAAAGATCCCGAGGCACAGGAAGAACACGCAACCTAGGAGCAAGCGTGGGGGAGAGAGAACAGATTACCCGTCAAGAGACGTTACACGCACATGACATTTTCAGTCCTTCACAATCACAATGACATCCGCATCCAAAGTTCCCTGAGACACATTTTCTATGTAACTGAAGCTTATCACAGCTCTGACTACTTCAAACACTGATGTCACGTAGTGCTCAGCTTCATAAACTGAAAACAAGGAAGAACATCGCTTGTTTATCTAAGAGCGCCCTGCAAACACACACCAGACAAGCTACTTCTCACAGGACTACACCCAGACCTACAGTAGTGTGAAATTTTGTTCGTGAAGTCTCTGGTGCACACGCAGTAGCCCAGCTTTCAAAGGTCCACTTTGCGTTTGCTTCTGCAGTGAGTCCCTCCCATCCACACGCTGCCAAGAAGCACAGCCCTCCACCCATGGCTGTCAGTGGGTAAAATGCCGCGGAGGCTATTTCATAGCCAGTTCATAAACCTTCACGCAAGATGCCGTGCTCTCATTGCTTAGAGAAGGGCCACTTAACACAAGGCAGGCACAGAACTGAGAAGTTAAACGTGTGCTGAGTGATTCTGCTTGATTTGCGTTAACAGAACATCCACCCTGGAGTTAGAAGTCAGCAATGAACTCGGCTCCATACTCCATTCTGCGCCCACTGGACTGGCAGGTGGGAACGTGGGGCACAGTGGCAATCGAATGTGTGATAAGAAATGCAGGTCAACGGAGAAGGCCAGAAACTGTTAGTATAACATAACAGTCCCCCCTCATCCAGTTTCGCTTTCCATGGTTCAGTTACCCACGGTCAACAGCGGTCTAAAAATACCAAAGAAGAAGTTTCAGAAACAAACAATCCCTAAGGTTTGAATTAGGTGCTGTTCTGAGCAGTGTGATGAACTCTCACATCCTCCCAACCAGGAGGCGGGTCAGCCCTCTGCATAGCGTGTGTGTGTGTGTGTGTGTGTGTGTCAGGTCACTGAGAGCCAGACAGACCACGCTCACCTTCATTACAGCAGAAGGTCCTAACTGTTCCACTGCTATTGTTGTGATCTCTTCCTGTGCCTCATTTATAAACTACACTTCATCAGAGGCACATATGTATAGGAAAAAACTGTGTGTATATATACACACACACATACATACATACACACACACACACACACACACACACATTTGGTTTGGTACTATCTGTGGTTTCAGGCATACACTGAGGGTCTTAGAATGGATCTCCCACAAGTAAGGGGGGGGGGGGGCTGCTGTATTCACAAGACTGTACAATCATCACTGCTCCTAAGTCCCAGAACATTTTGATCAACCCAAGAAGCCCTGTGCCTGTTATAGTCAGGTCCCTTTCCCCAACCCCTACCCTCAGCAGGCACTGCTCTACTTCCTGTCTCTGGACATTCCCATGCCGGGAATGTCATGTATCTGGACCACACACCACGTGGCCTTCTGTGTCTGGCTTCTTGCATTCAGCACAATGTTTCAGGCTCACCCATGTTATAGCAAGAGCCGTATCAAACAGCATCGCACTGTGTGGACAGCCCGCGTCTCACCTACCCTTTCATCGGCTGACAGGCATTTGGGTTCTCTCCTCGTTCTGGCGACTGGGAATAATGTTGCTAGACACATCTGTGTGGATGAGGCTTCAGTTCTGAGTGCATGCTAAGGGGGAGAGCGGCTGCTAACTGTGTCACTCTGAGGACGTGACAGATGGCTCTCCACGGAGACAGCACCGTTTCGCGTCCCCACCAACACTGTGTGCATGTTTGTGTATTGGGGGGTCATATTCTGTCACATCTTAGCTAAAATTGAGACACTGTCCGTTTTTTAATGACAGCCATCCTAGCATAAAGCGGTATTTCAGTGCATCGCTCAAAGTATTTGATTTGTACTTCCCAAAAAACTAATTATGCTCAGCAACTTTTCATGTGTTTATTGGCCATTTGTAGGTCTTCTTTGAAAAAATGTCTATTCAGATGTGTTACTTATATTTTAAATTAAATTGTCTTTTTACTGTTTACTCGTAAGAGCTCTTTACTAGACTTTTATCAGATTTATGTTTTGCAAATACTTTCTCCTATTCTGTGGGTTAGCTTTTTACTTCCTTGATAATATCCTTTGACATACAAAAGTTTTTAATTTTAATGACATCCAATTTATCCATTTTTTCTTTGGTTGCACGTGCCTTACATGTCCATTCTAACAAACTGTCACCTGATCCAAGGTCACAGAGATTTACACATCTTTTTTCCTAATGGTTTTATAGTTTTAGTTCTTTGTGACTGGGTCTTTGATTGATTTTTATTTAATTTTTTTATATAGTGTGAGGTAGGAGTCCAACTTCATTCCTTTACATGTAGCTACTCAGTTTTCCCTAATATCATTTGTTGAAAAGATTATTCTTTTCCCCATTGTATCCCTTCTTTAATATACAATGAGGAAAAAAATACTATGTATCACATTCCACTTTAAGCCAAACTGAAATTTAATTGTGAATATTCTAAGCAGTGACTTTGAGAAAACTACCTTCCTCTCAGTATTCACTAAAGTATTTTCCCACAATGTGTGCAGCACCATCCTCCTGACATGGTCTGAACAATGTCTGAAAATCTAGTACAGAAAAGCATGATGTAGCCATAATGAATCACAGTGCACACTCGGCTAGCCAGAGCAAATCTGTGAGAGGTCACACCATTAGACGTCCAAGCACAAAACGGTAAACCCCAAATGCACTTTTTATCTTCTGTCCCTCCCATCATATCCGTGGGGAAAAGAGGGACAGGAATGACCAGCTCATGATCACTGATCATGGATCATGGATCGCTCACCTAAGAGATGTGTCCAGATGTTGCCGGTCTCTGTGTGGATTCGGAAGATGCTCTTAAAGCAGGCCCGGAAAGATGGCATCGGGGGCCGGTGTCCGTGTAAGAGGAAGTCGTTGTCCTTGAGCCAGTCAGGAAGCACATCGTGAGGAATCACCCGCCACCGACCTTCCCAGACCTGGAAGAGGATGCTGTCAGACAGCAGCAACGCAGCACGGGTCCCCAACAGCCCTCCCTCACCCAGTCGTTTACACTGTTTTTCCTGCTTGTAGAAAGACACACACACTCAAAATTTATAATGTCCTATATTCTGAGTTTGTAAAAAGCAATCTGATTAAAAAGCTGTTTTTTGGGGAAGCTGGGATGGCTCAGTGGGTTAAGCGCTTGCTTTGCAGCCCCCGGGAACCAAGGATCGAAGCCCGGCCCTGGTCCGTGTGGACCCATATGATAAACTGGTTCAGTTCAGTTCAGTTCAGTTCACCCCCAGTTCAGTTCTCACCGGGGTGAGACCCCGGCCCAGTTCCAGCCCTGTGCAGCCCCGCCCACCTGTGGAATGAAACTATGTGGAAAAACTAATGATGTGCAACTATGGAGACTGTTCTGGGCCCTCCCCCTTCTCTCTGTCTCTGTCTCTGTATCTCTCTCTCTCTCTGTGTCAAAAACAATAATAAAAATAAATCTTTAACAAAAGCTGTTTTTTAAATGGGGGGGCTTTTCTTCGGACAAGGGACAAGTAAATGAAGAGCGGTTTCCAGCTCTGCTTGGGTCTAGGCTGGGAGGAGGGTCAGGAGTCCCAGGGCCCCCCAGAAGGACTCCCGTCCTCTGAGAACTCCCTGTGACATTAAACATGACCACTTTTATACTGAATGTTCCTGTTGCTGGACAAAGACTACCGAGAATCGCACTTTTGTGCCTTTGGCTACACTCTCTCCGTCTTCCCTCCACAGCACACATGAAGTAGGAAAGAGTACAGAGGTCTGTCCAGAAAGATTCCAGCCGGGATGCCTCTGCTTTTCATGTGACGTGGCTGGATACCTTCCCACAGGCCTCATACAGGAGCCAGAAAACCTTGGATCACGGCTATTAACTAGCTGAACAGGCTTGAGTCACAAATCACCAAGCCTCCGTCTTCTCCTCTGAGTCATAAGGAAGTTACGAGGATCACATGAAATGGCCCAAAATACTGCATAAATGAGGCAGCAGACCCCAGCGTGCACCCCAGAGCTGCCACCTATCTGAGAACCTGTGACTGCTCCGCCCTCCTCGTGGGGAGATGGCAAAGCACCGCCTGCCCCTCACACACCTGACTCTACAGCAGAAGGCAAAGAGTCAGCGGTCTGCATCCCTCCTTACAGGTGAGCCAGCCTCCGTGCCCTGCTTCTTCTCATGGGTCCCGGCACAGCGCTCACACAAGATCACGTAAGCCTAACCTGACTTGCTCCTGCTGGCCTTGTGAGGAAAGACACGAGGCCCTCCCCCCCCCCACCGCCTCAGCCGCAGTGACAAACCACACGGCTGGGCCACAGGACTCGGTTCCCTCCTTGTTCTGCAGGAAGACTCCCACCTGCCAGCCGGCCACTGCTCTAATCTTTCCTGACGTTTATAAAAGAGCTAATCCTACCACACCTCTAGGGGGAGTACCAAACTGAGCAGGAAGGGCCCACTCACCACGCCATTAAAACTCACCCTGTCCCTACCACCCCCCACATCCCTGCCCACCTTCCAACTCAAAGCCTGAGGCAGTGGTTCCTGTGCTAACCTGGCCAGTACATGCGTGCTCCTAACATACCATAAAGTAAAGTAATGTCGACAGACTAATCTAGACTGTTGATGCCTGCCAGCAATACTGCCTCACTTCATAAAAGTAGCTGTTTCGAGGTCTTCCTGTAGGACTTTGGAGACAAAGAGAGAGACACACCAAGATACTCAATTTGTTTTTATCGAACTGGGACTTGGTGAAAGATCATTGTGGTTGAGGTTAACTTTATACAATGCCCCCACGGTTTTATTCTGGGAGAATATCATTTTCTAGGAGGGAGAGGAAGACAGAAAGCAATCCTCACGTCCTTGAGGGAGGTCATAGCCCGCAAACAGCTCTCCTGTGACCATGTGGAAATCGCCTCCATGTCACCACACGTAGACAAGACCGTCCAGAGCTCCCTTTGTGGAGTCAGAAAGAACACGCTAGGTTTCTTACCAGTTGCATGTACACACAATGTCTGAGTGACTGGTTTCCCCACTGTCTCTGGTGGTCTAAGCACTGAGCACGGAGCTGCCCTCTCTAATTATATGACAAGTGCTATGTTAACGGACACTGCACCCGCAGCCTCAACTTGGAGTCAAGCCCATGCTAACCCAAACAGGTGCCCTCCTTTACCAGCTGGGAAACAAGAGCAGAGCAACAGCTTAAATGAAGACACGTTTATTTGTAAGATTGACAAAGACACTGCCTGAATCAAACATCTTAGCAATGGTCCACTGCGTTTGTATTAGACCACACAATGCACAAAACATAATTTAAAAAAATACTATCCACAGAACACCTCCTATTTCCATATGGGCCAAGCTATGCTGGTAAAAGTAGCAGCAACTAAAAGCTGATGAGAAAAGAGTTCAAGATCAAACCTTGACACTCCATAGACCAAGATGCCTGCTACCCCATTCCTCCTGCAAGGAGAGCTTTTCCAAAGGGAAAGCCCACAGCACGGCCACAGGACTCTTCATCTCACCTGCTCTGCTCACCTGCCTCCAAGTCAGGACAGTGGCCCGGAGAGCTCCGGGCGCCAGCCAGGGGGTGACAGCGCATGGTTTATCAGATTGTGTGCCCCACTCATGTTTCTTCAGTAAATCACAGCTTGTAGTTTAAAAAAGCCCTGTTTATTCTCCTATTAGCTGTTAAATCGAAAGTTCTGTTTGATTTACTCTTTACTCTTAGTTAAGAAAGAGGAAAAAGGGCAGACAAGTCAGCTACAGTACCCACTGACGCATAAGATTAAAATCCCCAATGGCCCCAACACTAAATACTCCACCTGGAGAGATTTAACATCAAGCCTGATTTTTGAAAAACAAAATACATCTTTTGTATCCTTCTGTGCTAACTGATGTACCGTTTTGCTTGGCTTTTTCTTCACCAATTTCCAAACACTGATTAGAATGTCCTGGGCTCTGAGCAGACCCATAAACGCTTATACTCCTCCCCTCACCTCCACCTATCTCTTGACCTTGGAAGGGATGTTTATATCCAGATTATAATGCTCCAAAGTAGAGTATTCTAAACCAACTGGCCCCAATTATTTCTAGGGTCACTATGAAGGCAGACAAACCTAAGTTTAGTTTTCAAGCTCTAAGGCCACCATTCATGAAAAGTCTTGGTTTTATAAAACTCATGAAAAAGCTGAGTCACAAAACTTTCTAAATGATCAAGAATTCTCCAGAAATGTTTAATAAAGGAGTTTATATGAACAAAGACATATAAACAGACATATGCTGACTTCAGATCACACCTGCCAGGGCCCTCATTGATCAGATTGATCAATGACTATAAATTTACCAGTGTCCCGATTGTTTCCTCTGAGCAAGCAACCCCAAGTCCAGTCACCATTTTAGGGGGAAAATCCCTACAATAGGTCCTAGCGAATCAGATAACGAACAGCAAGAAAAACCCAAGACACAGAAAACACAGTTGCTACACTGAAAACGCCAAAGTGCGTGAGGACGGGGGGGGGGTTCCCCCCAAAGGGCAGCGTGACTGCCCAGAACCCCTAGAAGGAGCCGCACAGTCACCATCACATCAAACCGCGGACAGAGCCAGGGACTTGGAGATGGTGCTCCCGTATCTCCAGGCATCAACCACCTCTCTCCCCGCCCAAGTCTGTCTCATCCCGTCTTATCTTTCAGTAAGACACCTACGGTACTTGGTTAACCTGCATCAGCAAAGACCTGTTTCCCAGTTAAATGTTCTATTTTTCTCAAAACATTACAGCTGCTGCAGGCAAACGCATCATGTACACCTTGAACAGGGTTAACATCCTGAGGCTGATTCTGGCTCCATCTTGCCACACATTGTCCCCAAAGCAAACCACAGGGTAAGGAACCACCACTCGCTTAAAGGCTCCTGTCTGGGACGGGGCTCCTCGCACACAGCAGGGAAGGACAAGAAGTCTCCACCTACCTTACAGACAAACTCTTCCATTCTCTCCATGGCGTGGTGGGCCTGCAGGAGCGGGGACATGCCCATGAAGCCCTCCTCTTCCGGAGGCACGTCATCGCCGCACGCGTGCCCCTCAGGGGTCTGCAGGGCAAGCACAGAGCCATCAGGGACCCGGACCAGCAGCCAAGGAAACAGGCAACAAACACACGTTCCACGCAGTTCCCAAGGAAATTCTCTTAAGGTCAAAACAAGGCCCGAGACAAGTAACAACACAGGCAGCAGGGTCAGTCTGTCACAGAACTTGAGTATTAAAAAGAACAAGTGGCTCCACCCTCTTCTGAGAACAAATGTAAGACAGCAGCATTCTGTTTGTTTCAGTGGCAAATTCCCGGGGTAGCTTGAATGGTTTGTTTTTTAAGAATTATATTCCTGTATCATGTACACCTTGCTCTGAAACTAATACAATATTATGTGTCAACTGTAATTGAAAAATAAAGAGTTGTTTAAAAAAAGAATTATATTTACAGACCATGTAATGTAATCAAATCCATGAAGTTGAAGAGTTAGTGAGGGGGAAATCTCCAAGAACCCACCCTAATTACAAAATAAATAATCGTAATACAATGTGGTAAGTGCTCTAAGGAAAAAGAAAAAAAAACATTTAATAATTCTTATATAATGCCGAGCACAAATGAAAGACCTTTATAGCTGATAACTACCTTATTAGGTAAGTATTCTTATCTAATTTAACATCTAAAGAACACGTTAAGCAAAGAGGTTAAATAAGTTGCCCAAGGTTAAAGCTACTAAAACAGAAAAGTAAAAACTCCAACACCCATTGCCTGTCCACATTCTGGAGGAAACGGCCGATGTGTCTGGGTAGATAGATAAAGACATGACCACCTGGTTAGAGCTCGGGCTTATGGGGTGAATCACCAAGACCAAGACGGCACCAGATGAGACAGAAGGAATCTGCAGGGAGGGCGTGCGCTGGGCAGAAGGGAGGCAGGAGGGCCCGGCCTGAGCAGCAGGCCTGGCTCGCCCGCTGGTGTCAACAGGACTTGTCCTCAACCTTCCCGAGCCTCCATTTTCTCATTTCTGGCTAAGAGGATGCATTGAACGAAACGTGAATGTCTCTGGGGTCTTTTCCACTCTCTCAAATTCTGTGATCCGTAACTCAGTGAACAATGACATCACAAGAACTGTAATTCCACAACTACAAGTCTGCCAGATAAACAGTAGAGCAGCATGGCCGCGGCTAATACCCCCCCCCCCGCCCCCCGCCCCGCCATGAGCACACAGAGGCAACGCATAATCTAGCACAACCCCTGACTCTGCACACGTTTAAAAAGAAATCCTAAGACCTTATTTTCCTGCTCTTCACTTTCCACAATGAAGGCTTATCAGGAGCACGTGAGATGTGTTATGCACCCAACCTCAATTTTTCATAAATTGTGTTCTCCAAGAAAACGGTCTTAAACTTGTTTCTCTACATTCTCACCGACAAAACACCTCCCTGCTTTACTTAGCTAAAACTTACTTATCTATCCTTCAGTGCCCATCCCACCAGATGGTTTGAAAGTATTCCTAACTACCCAGCCTAGTTTTCCCCAACCTGCTTTCTCCACCTCCCACTCCCAACATTTTTAGATTGCCTCTCTCATTCCCATGGCAGTTTAATCTCTCACACACTCCTGCACGTGCTGTGGCCCCGTGCAGGTCTCTGAAGCGCTGTATTATCTCCAAGGAGGAGTCATTTTCACCAGAGAATGAAGGCCCTCCCGAACCCGCAGCAGCTACCTACTCTTCTGAACACCTTTCACCCGCTCACACGCCCAGTATCATCTCTGATCACAGCTCCTGCTGCACTGACATACATGGCTTTACTTAATTTTAAGGGACTCTTACATTTTTAGTGAATCATTCCCAAACTAGATTATAGGTGTCTATGCTTGTCTTTTTCCCCACGGCCCTCACAACAGCTCTGAGGGAAAGTTTATATATTTACACATGGCTAAATTAATCAATGCTTTAAAAGATTTTCTCCTATAAAGCATTCAGGTAGGAAAAAAAAAAGGAAAAAAGAAATCTCCTAAAGTTTCACGAAAGTTACTAGGCCACATTCAGAGCCGCCCTGGGCCACATGCACCGCCGGCTGGACAAGCTTGATACAAACTTAAGAGAGGTCAGGGCTATCAAGCGAGGACAAGACACTTATACATAGTTCTCTCCTCCCACGTCCAGTGAAGTCTTTCTATGAGGAGCCTGAGTTACACTTGGACGTATTTCAAAATGATGATATTTGATTCCAATAGTTTATCCAAGGTGCAACCTAAAATGACAATTCCCTAGGGTATATTTTCTGGAAAGACAGAACCATAGTGATAAAGATAAAAGGTCTTTCAGAGCAGCCGAATATGAAAATAATTCATGAATCTGCTGGGCATCTGTTTTAGCCTGCCTCCGTCCAACAGAGTACCAGTAGCTGTTTAACAAACACTTATTAGAAGCCCTTCTTGTAAGGTGAGTAACAGTCTGTTTTCCATGGGCTTACACTCTGATAGGGCTGAAGGGACCACTACGATGCAAAGAAGGCTTGGCCAGCTAACAGACAGGGAGCGTGATGGTCAGGGAAGTTTGCTTAAGGAACAGAATTTTGGAAAGATAAAATAAACAAGAATAATCAAGAGGGAAAAGCAAAAGTGTCATTTTGAGGAAAAGAGACTAATTCAGTTCGGCTGAAACTTAGGATACATTTAGGGATAAATTATATATTTAAATACTAAAGTCAGCAAACAAAGTGCCACAAAGACCCACAATCATCATACTATGTACAACTAGAAGATCAAGGTAAAAAATGACCAGGGCTGGGAACAGAAAATCTTCACCTAAAACATGTCCGTCTTTATCGATGTCACTGAGAATGAGACCTTGTGCACTCACACAGCTTAACAAGAAGGACCAGAGTATGAAGCCCTTAAAGCAACATGATTCACCATTTGTTCCAGGAAATTCTCATCCAGGAAGTAAATAACTTTAGTATTAACTTGAGGAACTCCTCAAAAATCCATTAACTAAATAGCAGACTGCCCAGCCAGCCCTTTAGTACAATAAACTGTTCAGCTGGACAAACCTGCTCGCTTATCAAACAAATATTTGCTCATAAGACTCGCTCCGCCAATCCTAACTATCCCATCACAAACTATCCAATGCCAGCATGTTCTCTGTACCGAAAGACCTGCCTTAAACAACAAGAACCCCAACCCTATCAATCTCCACCCATGACCTCTCCTTTCTAGGACACAACTAGGACTCCTCAGGGTGATGTTCAATTAATTATTGCAGTAATGAACTCAGCTTGGTTTGAGCACCAGGCTCTCTGACGGGCTTTCTGGAAAGCTGACAGGGTGAATCCACTCTTAAATTCAGAAATCTAAAATGTGTAGTAAAGGCATCAGCAAGCTGATACAGCTCACAGACACCGGGGTCAGTAGGAATTAAGATGTCCATAAAAATGGTAACCGAAAGAGTAAAAGCACTGACGACTGTGCTATCTACTGCCCAATGGAATAAATATAACATCTAGTCTATACGAACATTCACTTTGTCCTTCCTACAAAGAGATTCTTAGCCTGTACAGACTACAGAAGTCCTCAAATAATGTTATTTAATTATAATGTTGATGAGACAGCCAAGGAACTTAACTCTTGTTTTTATCAATTAGCCAATGGTTAAACTGGTTTCAGGGGAAGCCAGAATGTCTCAGCGGGTTAAACACTGGCTTTGCAGCCCCAGGGACTGAGGATCAAGTCCCAGCCCCAGCCCGTGAGGACCTATGTGCTGAACTGGGGTGTGCTTCCCATGCAGGAGCCTCCCAGTTTGGTTCTTGCCCTCCAGTTCTGTCCCTGGCTCAAGGGGGCGTGCCTCCCATGCAGGAGGCTCCCGTCTGTGTGGAACAAAACCATGTTGAAAAATTGATGACATACAACTATGGAGACTACTCTGGGCCCGCCCCTTTTCTGTCTCTCTCTCTGTCAAAAACAAAAACAAAAACAAAAACAAAATGGTTTTGTGGGAAGCTGGGATGGCTCAGCAGGCTAAGCGCTCTCTTTGCAGCCCCAGGGCCCAAGGGTCGAATCCCAGCCCCAACCCAGGTGGACCTATATGCTGAACTGGGTTGTGCCCCCAGTTCAGTTCTTGCCGGGGCCCATGAGGGAGGCTCCCAGCCTGGTTCCTGCCCTGCGCAGCCCTGCACCACCTGTGGAGTGAAACTATATGGAAAACTAATGCTGTCAACTATGGAGACTGCTCTGGGCCCTCCCCTTTCTCTGTCTCTCTGTCAAAAAAACAAAAAAAACAATAAAAATAAATCTTAAAAAAAACAAACAAACTGGTTTTGTTTAAGTCATTTCACTTAAAGCCAAGAATCTTTTGATGATGCTGAGTGAGGACTTAGTGTAATTATCTCCATCAAAGTTTGATGGAAAAGATCTTTTAAAATCATCCAATTTTTTATATTTTCACATAGCAACTCTCTCTAACAGACTTACTCAAGAAAAGAAAATGATGTGACTGCAGAGAGGAGTCTATTTATAAGCTAGCTTTATTATGATGAACTAATATACAGTGGCATTCTTGCCTTGTTTGGTTAAAATAAGTCACTTCAGCAGAATAATTCCTGAGCTGAACAAAGAGCAGTTGGCTCCTAATCCCCCATTTCTGAAGGGGAATCTGGAGCAGAGAAAAAGTGGGACAGCCTTGAAGGCTGCTCCCTTTATTCCCTTAATACCTTGAAACTCAGCTGTGGAGGAAAGCTGTGACACTAACGATCAAGGCGACCTGTTCTGAAATGGCTCTTTTGTGTTTTTGTCTGACATAGCTTTCAAAATGCACAACTTGTGAACTTCAGCAAATACAGTTAAAAGTGCCCAGGCCTTAGTGTCAGGGGCACCTCAGCAGTGGCCTGTTAATTTCAGCCCACACCCACAGCACACACTTCAAAAAGAACTTTGGGGGAAAGCCAGGATGGCTCGGCGGGTTAAGCGCTTGCTTTGAAACCCTGAGGACCGAGGATCGAATCCCGGCTCCAGCCCAGGAGGACCCACATGCTGAACTGGGGTGAGCTTC
This sequence comes from Craseonycteris thonglongyai, assembly GCA_004027555.1. Classification (NCBI taxonomy): domain Eukaryota; kingdom Metazoa; phylum Chordata; class Mammalia; order Chiroptera; family Craseonycteridae; genus Craseonycteris; species Craseonycteris thonglongyai. The sequence continues at coordinate 36,906 of PVKE010007928.1, forward strand.
CTAAATGCGGTGAGGCCCCCAGTTCAGTTAAAAAAGAAAACAAACAAAAAACAACTTTGGGTGGTGGGAGAATACTGGACCAGGAGAAGAGACCTGGGTTTTAGGCCCCAATTGTCTTACTTGTTACCAGAGCTCCACTTCCTGAACCCCTGACACCCAGCACCATGTTGTGTTGCTTCTGCGTCTTCACGTCTGCTGTTCCATTTCTCCTGGCTTCTCTAAAGCTCGGGTGTCACCTCCCCAGACCCCCAGCTGCAGGGGAGCTGCTTCCGTAAACCCTGAGCATTCGTCACACACCATGAGTGCTCTAATTTCTTATCTGTCTCTGTTCAAGGTCAGAAAGCAGGTCTTCCTCTTGTATTTCTAATGGGCCAATACATGGTAAAGAAACCAAAACCATCTACAGGAAGGATAAATGCACGTGCACAACCACTAAACAAGACGGCTCGTGGCATTCCTCCCACGCTGACATGCTAGGAACCAAGTTTGGTGACTCAAAAGAAAGCTGGTACCACTTAACAGAAATTAGGAAGTCAGAAGGAAAAGCTGATGGGGGGAAGGCGGGGGGGTAGGCTACATTAGCTTAATCCAGGGGTGTCCACACTTTTGGCTTCCCTGGGCCACACATAAAATACACTAACACCAACAATAGCTGATGACCTAAAAAAAAAAAAGATCTCATAATGTTTCAAGAAAGTTTACAAATTTTTGTTGGGCAAAGCTGTCCCGGGCACCGCAGGCAGCACACAGTAAAAGGCCCGATAATGAGGCAGGCACTCAGATGGGAACGGCATATCAAACTGCATTTTTAAGAGCTCTCTTTAGCAACTATGTGAAGAAAAATAAACACTGAACAGGAACAAGTAATGAAACAGAAAATCCTGTCTGGAGGTCTCGCCCAGTATCCCAGATGGGACATGGCTATCAATGGCTTAGACTAGTCATAACCATGGTGATCAAAAGAAAAACGAACTGTTAAAAAGTTGAGTTGGCACAACTTAAGTTTTGTAATACATTTGAAGTCTTCGAAGAGCTTAAGTAACTAAAACCTTCAGCCCCAACTAAGCTAGGTAGGCCTCCTGATAAAAGCTCGAGAGGCACCTTGTGACCGCAATGAAACACCACCTCACACCCACTAGGATGACTATATTCAAAGACAGACAGGGGAAGCCGGGATGGATCAGTGGGTTAGGCGCTCACTTTGCGCACCAGGGACCGAGGATCGAACCCTGGCCCCAGCCCGTGCGGACTCTGTGCTGAACTAGGGAGCTCCCCCAGTTCAGTTCTCTCTTGTCTCTGTATCTCTCTCTCTATCTCTCTCTCTCTCTCTCTCTCTCTCTCTCTCTCTCTCTCTCTCTCTGTCAAAAATAAAAAATAAATTTTAAAAAAAAATTAACATTTAAAAAAAAGACAGACAAAAGCAAGTTTTGGATAGGATGTGGAGAAAGCAGAATCCTCATCCTTGGCTGGCGGGGGGTATAGATGGTACATTCTACATGAAGAAACACAATATGGAAATTCCTCAAAACATTAAAACATTAGAATTAATACAAGGCCCAGAAAAATCATTCCTATATATACCCAAGAAAAATGACATTATGTTCACACAAAACCTTGTACATGAATGTTCACAGGAACATTATCATAATAGCCAAAGAGTGGAAACAACATGGATGTCCCCAACTGCTTCAGGATAAATAAAATATAGTACTATCCATACCGTGGAATATTACTCAGCCATAAACAGGGATGGGGTTCTGATACATGCTACAGCATGGATAAACTTTGAAAACACCATGCTAAGTAAAAAAAACCAGTCACCAAACACTACATATTATGTTTCCACTTACATAAAATGTCCAGAGGAAGCCAGGATGGCTCAGTGAGTTTAAGCACTCACTTTGCAGCCCCTGGTTCGGACAGAGGATCAAATCCCAGTCCTGGCCCATGTGAACCCATATGCTGAACTGAGGTGTGCTTCCCATGCGGGAGGCCCCCAGTTTGGCCCCTGGCTCCCTGGGGCATTCCTGCCATGCAGGAGGCCCCCGGCCCACGTCCCGCCCTGTGCAGTCCCTGCCCACCTGTGGAACAAAACCATGTCGAAAACTGATAATGTGCAACTATGGAGACTGTTCTAAGCCCTCCCTTTTCTGTCTCTGTAAAAAAAAAACCAAAAAAACCCCACCACAACCCTATCATTAAAAAAAGTCCAGAACAGGCAAACCCATAAAGACAGAAGTAGACTTGGAGTTGCCTATGGTTAGGGGGTGAGAATAGGAAGTGATAGCTATTGGGGAAGAGGTTTCTTTTCAAGATAAAAATGTTCTAAACTTAAGAGTGTAGGGGAAGCTGGGATGGCTCAGTGGGCTAGGCGCTCACTTTGCAGCGCCGGGGACTGGGGATCGAGTCCCGGCCCCGGCCCGTGCGGAACCATGTGCTGAGCTGGGGGCTCACCCAGTTCAGTTCTCTCTCTGTCTCTGTATCTCTCTCTCTGTCAAAAAAAGAAAAATAAATTTTAAAAAAAATTAAAAAAAAAAGAGTGTAGTGACGGTTGCACAATTCTGTGACCACACTAAAACCACTGAATTGTACACTTTAAATTGGTGAACTTTATATGTGAATTATCTCAACTTTTTTAAAGAGTCAACTGTGAGTAAATGTGCTACGGTATTTTCATTTAACAAATAACAAAGCAAACTTTATTTCCCAAATATTCCTCAGATAACCTGTAGAGATTTGTCCTTTGCAAAGCATGTTTTTGCAAAGTTATTAATACATTGTTTTAAATAAAATAGAACCAATTACTTTAGGCACTCATTATCAAACAATAGTGAGCTTCTTCATTACTTGTGACGCTGAAGAACTTACACACGCCCAGGACCCAGAGACTCCCAGCGCAGCCGGTGTGGAGCGGAACCCCTCGCATCTGTCTTCATGTCCTTTAAAGAGCATCGAAGGTGATCGGATAAAGCTCCTCACACAGTCACTGACTTAAAGGAGTTTCTGGAAACACTTGTGCAAAAGGATGTATCCCTCTATAATGCAGGCAACTACCTTTAAACCTTATTTTTATAAATTCAAAATTTCACTTAACTTGTTGTAATTAAAAAAAAAAAAAAGGCCCCTTTAGTTGCCTTTCCTACTACACTGGCACTTAATGTAATCAGAGAGCCTGAGGGAAACCTTTTTTTTTTTTTAAAGCCCATGCAATTGAGATAAGTTCTACATCTTAAAAAGGGGGAAGGCGGGGAATATTCAAAGAAAATGATGCAAAATCATTAGCAATGTGAAGGACTACACCATGATACATTAGGTTTACTTTCAAAATACACAGAAAATCCACTATAAGGTTAGAATGCAGCTAAGAAGCAAAATTAATCACTTAACAGAAAACAAGGTGAACACCAACTCCAAAAATCAAGCACCAACAGGTGAAGCTAACCTCTGGGCTCCACATAAACACTCAGGGGCAGGTTTGGGGCTGAGAAACATGAAGTCAAGCTGGGGCCAACTGCCATGAAGGCAGCTTTGTTCAGCAGAAAGAGTCAGAAGACAGAACGCGTTCTCATTCAGCCTCATGACCTTGGGCAAACACTCTGAGCTTTCTAACTATTCCTTTCACCCACTTTCCAGAAGAGATCCTATCTGCTCTTCCCCCTTCAGAGTGAAGCCCTGAGGAACAAAGGAGATAATGTCTATGAACCTGTTACTTGCAAACTTAAGGCGTTAGCAGATTTAGAAGGATACACTCTACTTCACAGTTTTTTCCCCTTCAAAACTGAAAATTACAACAAACAAATCCTTTCTCTAAAAGCAAACAAAAAATATCAGCATGCAGAACTCTTCAAGTCACGTGAAGATATTAAGTTAATACTGTGTCTTTAATTTCAGGCTCAAAATTACATTGTTTTCAGAGACTATCCCCCTTCTTTTCTAGCTCCCATGATTATCCGACACTAATAACCCTGAAATGAGCAGCAGGGGACAGCACTGTATACAGATTACATAAGAGCAGAAGTTGCAATGAAGAGAGAGGATGGGCCAAGGAAGGACCAGAGCAGAAGAAAAGTTTTCGTTGCTTACGTGATCCAATAGGCTTTTGGGAAACCGCTTCCCAAATAGGCAGTACAAGCAGAGGTCCTGACCCCTTCATAAATCAAATCTTCTCTTTTTCAGCAAAGAACTTCCACTCCAAAGAAGAACAAATTTAACAATTATGTGTGCATGTGTGTTGATTAAAATAAATAAATAAATAACCAAGAAGAAGAATGCCCAAAGCACAAGTTCCCGTTCGGAAAAAACACACTATCTCCTCATGGGTAAACTGAGGAAGACAAACAAGAGGGCTCCAGAGAACCTCTTTGGCGCTCATGTTCTGCAGTCTGTGGGCCAAACCCTCTTCTTGATTCCTCCGAGAACATCTGTTACAACAGATGGGAAGAGGGAAATGGCTTTGCTCAGGCTGCTGGCTGTCCAGTTAGCGCGAAGAGTGCAGGTTTTCACGGGACTATAAAGAGTTCATTCACAAGGATAAAAAAATCACACTCATTGATGACTTGTCAGTGAAATAAGAAAACATAAATATCACATTTAGAAGACACTATCAAATGAAGATGGTTAACAAAAATACACAGTACTACAAGAAATAGATAATCAATTAATGTGGCTGACAAGAGAGACCAGGTGGGCAAATTCTGAACTAGTAACTAATAAACAAAACTTGTTTACATCTCAGTCTAACTGGCTAGCTTGAAATTCCTCCAACCTTTAAAATTCTGTAGATTCAGTAAGCACACACATCCGTTTTAAATCTAGTTAAGCAGCAATACATTAAAAACATATACAGTGACATAGTGCTGCCTACTCCCTACCCCTTCTGAGGTGACTCATAGAATCTCAAATATCACATCCTAAAACAGAACTCTTAATTCCCCTCTTTGAACCTGCTCCTCATTCCTGCCTTTCCAACTTCACTTCTGGCTCAGTGAAAACATCCAGCAGTGCTCTCCTCCCCTCGCTCTCCACATCTAACTTATTACGGTGTGTCAGGCTTGACCTCCAAATATACCCAGAACCCACCCGCTTCTCTCCATTTCTGCTACTACTGCCGCGGTCTCAAGCCAACATCATCGCTCACCAAGAACACAACACTCTCACAGGCACCTGTCCTCCTGCAGCTGTCTTCTCACAACCTGTTAACCCACATCCAGTGCGCCCTTTTCACCACCACCGTCTGCCTCCTGTTAAACACCCAAGGCTGCCGGCTTTCCAAGCGGGCTTCATTCAAACACATCCTAAACTCCTGCTGCACACCTGTGTGACCAGTCCCGCCCAGCCCACTTGCTCTTTATACGGCAATTGCACAGGCATTCTTCCAGTCCTTAAAAAGGGGGTGGGGGAGGAGGAGGAGGAGAAGGAGGCAGGCTTGTCCTACCTCAACACCCCACCAGCTTGCTTGCTCTACTGGACACGCTCTCCCCCTAGGTCTCTGCAGAGCTGGCCCCTGCCCTCAGGACTTATTGTAAACATGCCTTTCCTAGAGGCTTTCCTTCACCACCACATCCGGACACACCAGGCCAGGAGGTGGACCAGCACACACAGGATTTCTAGGGCCGTGAAACTACTCTGTGGTAACAACCGATGGATACAAGCCATTATAAATTCTTCCAAACCCACAGAAGGCGCAGCAAGATGGGCTGTGCTATACGCTGTGGACTCTGGGAGATTATGATGCGCCAACTGAGGTCCATCAATTGTAACAAATGTCTGGTGGAGAATGTTGACAATGGGGGAGGCTGTGCATGGTGAGGGCAGAGGGCATGTGGGAAATCTCTGTACTTTCCCCTCAGTTCTGCTGTGAACCTAAAACAGCTCTGAAATAATTACATCTCAACAGAAAAGGAAAACTGTTCAGAGCATCTCACTAACTGCCCCTCCCCTAGCGTGCGTCCCTCCTCAAAGCTTATCCCTGTCTGTGCAGTGAGGGTGTCACCGCCTGTGCCAGCCCCGCGTCTGCACGGGCATCACTGGCCAGGCCCGAGGCTGCCTCCCTCACCCCGCAGTCCTAGCGCTGAGACAGGCGCGGGGCCCACAGCAGGTAGGCAGGGCACTGTGTGCCACCTTGTAGGCTGCAGACTGTACAGCATAAGAGAGATCGTTTACATGGATTATGGTTTGACAGAATCTCTTGGGAGATTTGCAAAATGACAGCCATGGAAATTTGAAAAAATACACATTGCTACAATACTCACTTTTTTGTTGTTGTTGTTAAATTTATTGGGGTGACATTAATTGGTATCAATACAATACTCCTATTACTGAAAAGTGTAACAGTGCTAGATGTGCTACCGCATTAAGATGCGCCTGAGGGAGTCAGAATATTCCACTGTCTCATCCCAGACACTAGGACATCTTCAGCTAGACCATGCGCTGCTGTGGGGCAGTCTGTGAGCTGTAGGACACTCAGTAGTGGCCCCGGCCCCCCTACTCACTAGATGCCAGAACAAAGGTGCCCCACAACTAACAACCAAACCGTCTCCAGACACTGCAAAATACTCCCTGAGGGTCCAAACTGCCCCAAATCATAGACCACTAGAATATGTTAGAAATAACAAAAAAGTTAGTGTTAAGACCTGAATCTCAGTTGCCTCCTTTACGATAGGTTCTAAGTCACTTAGGGTTTCTGTCTCATCCGTAACACCTATCACTGTATAGTAGAGGCTTTCAAAACCTCTTTAACCGTAACCCACGGTAAGAAATGTATATTTTATTCATAACTATATACATACATCTATATAAAACTAAACAATTTCATCAAGTTTATTTAAATGTGTTTTATTACATGCATACAGCTCAATAATAATCTTTATTCTATTTTGCTGTTTAATTTTTTAAACTTTGCTTATTGTACCAAAAAATAATGTCACAACCACTAATGGTGGGACCACTTACAGTCTGAGAAACACTGAACTAGAGCCACAACACTGAATGTGCGCTACATAATACCAAGGTTCCAAAGCACATTGCAAAACGTCTCTAACAATGACCTTCAGATGCTCATCAGATCTGTATGCCTTTGTTCTCTCTAGGTATAGTTGCTTGAATAATTTAAAAGCAGCACTTTTCTCTAGGAAGTCAAAGAAAAGGTTAAAATTGGCCTTTTGTTCCCACAACTCTACTGACTTCAAGGAATGCGGTAGATAAACCATATCTGCAGAAGTAGCTCCAGCATACAATCAGAATTTCTCCAAAAGTATAAAGCACGCTTGTTCAACCTGCAGCCCACGGGTCACATGCAGCCCAGGTCAGCTTTGGATGGGGCCCAACACAAGTTCATAAGCTTTCCTAAAACACTGAGATTTTCTTGTGATTTTGTCTTTTTAGCTTGTCGGCTATCGTTGGTGGTAGCGTATTTTACGTGTGGCCTAGACAATTCTTCTTCCAGTGTAGCCCAGGTGGGCAAAAAGCCTGGACACCCTACTGTAAAGAAGTCGTCACTAAACCACTACATAACCCATCTCCTTCCTCAAACAAGATAAAGCAGATTGGGTGCGGCTAAGTGTCAACAGAAAAGCCATAACTATGAAGTCAAGTGCTTCCTCGATGATTTTAGAATAAGCAAATTCTAATTATCCTAAACAAAAAGGTAGCTGTGCTCAAGGTTCCTTTCAAAGCCCTGCCCTCTCTCCAGCCGCTCTCACTAATTTTTGTTTTACTGACCATCCTGCCACTTGAACTTACTTTTTTGTGATGGGAAGAAAGGACAGATTCCTCTAAAACAGGCTCCACGTCTCCTGGGTGGCTGTCATTGTCACCCCTCTTTGTACCATCGAGCTGGTGCCCCTTTCTGAGCCGGATGTCTGGCCCTGGAGTCCTGGTGTGCTCCACGCGGTTTTCCGCTGCCTCGTTCATGGGATATACAAGCCTTTCTTACAAAGAGGTCTTTCTTCCTGTCCCTTCTTCCTGGGAGGACGGACCTTCAGAATAGAGTTGATCCTAAGGAGAGGAAGGTTTTAAGTTATCATATTTTACATAAACACATTAACAAGTGCTGGGGGAAGACAGGTTATATTATTATATAAATAATACTCAGTAATCATTATTAACAATAAAATAGTAATGTGCAAAAAAACCTGAATTTGCTGATAGAAAAGTCTGCCAAATCTATTTTTAATGGAAAAGAAAAACAAAACAAGATTGAGGATGCCAGGATAGCTCAGTGGTTAAGCTCTTGCCTCACAATCAGGAGGTCCAGGGTTCGCTTCCCGGCCCGACCCATGCAACCCGACATGCTGAACTGTGGCACAATTGGTAACTGCTGGGAAGGCTCACATGGAAGGTGCTCACCTCCCATGCAAGAGGCCCCCCTGGTTCAGTTCCCATCCTGTGCGGCCCCACATCCACCTGAATGTCATAGCTAGTGATGTACAACAATGGAGGCTATCTCTCAAACAACAGATCTTTAAAAAGACAGAAAAAAGCAGGATTAAGACATGTATTATATGTTTCCACTTATATAGATATATAATCATACATGTATACAGACTACTGGAAAAACTCAAAATTCTGCTGTTGGTACAGAAATGTATAGATAGGGCAGAACCGAAGGATGGAGTAAATTTTACTTTTCATTTTGTTCTACCTGCATATTTTTGCCATATTCCATACATTACTTTTTCAATTAAAAGCATACCTAAGTGCAGAAAGAATGTATGTGCATTTTACTTATCCAATCTCATTTAAACATCACAGCAAGCCTAAAGGATATTTTTATTTCTACTTCACAGGTGAGATCAAATTCACCCTACTTTGTATAAAATCAATAGGATAGTCTCTGACCTATGTGGCGAATATTATTGGTAATGTCTTGCATTTATATTGCTTAATGTCTGACATTTCAATATTTTTTGAGGTGTTCTTAACTCTCACTAGACTATCCTGAAAGATAAAAAGCTCAGGACCAGAGCATAATTTTATATCTCTCTGAGTTCCCAGAAAGCACTATGAATATAAATGTTTTATTTGATAGATGGTATTTAATGCTCTTAAGTGGTAAAAACACTTTCAGAAAACTATAAACTATACTGCAGGAAGTTCCCTGGGAGTTCAACATTGCAAGTTTTTGACTATCTATCTCTTAACTCATGGTACAAAAGCTTATTTTAGACATTTAGTTGCATACCCAAATAAGGCGATTATCACAAGCAATCCACACAGAAAGTAGCCAAGCTACGTGTTACGCCCATAAATCCCATGAGATTCAAAGTTCTTACTGGGGGAAAGAAGGGCAAAGTGGGGGACGGGGGGGAGGGCCTGGTACCATACCAACTAAAAGGTGCATTTACTGTTCATACAGACGGGCACACAAGACTGAGAATTAGCCCAAGAATTCTAATTAAATGAAGAATTGGTCTGTTAGTTTCATAAATCATGTGAGTTTGCTGTAGGATTTCTCTCAAAGTCTCCAAAACATTTTGGAGCATCGAAGAAACACAAAATGCGGGAAGCCGGGAGGGCTCATCAGGTTGGGCGCTCGCTTTGCAGCCCTGAGGACCAAGGATCGAATCCTAGCCCCGGCCCATGAGGACCCATATGCTGAACTGGGATGTGCTTCCCATGTGGGAGGCCCCCAGCCCAGTTCCTGCCCTTTGTGGCCCCCGCCCACCTGTGTGGAATGAAACCATGTAAAAAAAAATAAAAAAATAAAAAAACTGATGATGTGCAACTATGGAGACTGCTCTGGGCCCTCCCCCTTCTCTGTCTCTGTCAAAAATAAATCTTTTAAAAAAAAGAAACACAAAATGTTAAGGCTCACCAAACCTGGGCAGGTGCACACCACACAAGGACCTGAGAAAGCATTCTAATGCTGAGATTACAAACTGTGCTGTGACTGCTCAGTTCTGAAAGAAGACAATGCTAATAATGATCTACATTCCTTTATTCACAGCTCACAAAGCAATTTCATTGTTTCAGGGAAGAGGGTGCTCACCATTATGGTAAATTCTATCCACAGAACGTACATGTGGCATCTCACATAGCCCTTACATGCAGCCCTCTGACGTATTTTATTCCCCATTTACAAGTGTGGAAAAGCAAGGCTCAGAGATTAGGTCATTCACTCGAGGCCCTAAATCTATACAGAGGCCCAGTCTTCCTGAGCCGCATCGAGCTCATGTGCTTTCTACTATGCAAAAAAAATTAAGACTAAGGGAAAAAAAAAACCACCTCAAACTGTGGACAAAAGGGGGAGTTCTGCAATAAAGTTGTCAAGTTTAGTGAGGGAATGTGACCTCCCAGGGCCATCTGATTGTCAAGTTCCTAACTTGGGGGGGGGGGGTCTTCACCCCCCCCACCCCCACGCCCACCCCCACCCCGCCTATAACTGCTTCAGTAAAAGCTTATCTTTGCCTCCAGCAAATCCTGTCATTGTTCTTGTGCATCTAGGTCAACACACCTTTGAAATGCCAGAAGTGATGCCCCTTCCCAGACCCCTCAAGAAGCACAGAATCTTAACTAGCCTGTGCCTTCTTTCTCCTACCCTCATGAGATTTCCTTAGTTCCCTTCTTGATTCTAAAGGTATAGAACGAACTATTCTATAGGTTCAAAGCAATTCCATGATCCCAGCAAGGATTTCTGTAGATAACAAGCTTATTCTAGAATTTACATGGGAGGCACAGGTCCAGAATAAATAGCTAAGAGAGTCTTGAAACATAAGGAAACGGAAAGAACCCCTCTATGTAACCGGAAGACCCCTTATATAGCTACAGTAGTCAAAACCGTCTGGTACTGTTACCAGGTCCAGGTGCTGCGTACCGCCTCCAAACACTGAGACAGGCTGGTGGAAAGAAAAGCAAATTTGGACTCCTGTGTCCATAGAATCCCTCCACTCCTGTTTGACCAAAAGCTCTTACAGACTCATAAGAGGCAGGAAAAAGGGAAGTGGGGTGTGGCCCGGCGAGTTGAAAAAGAAAAGAGAACATGCAAGTCAGCTCCATGGTTTTATACATAACACTCCACACCAAAAATTTCAATGCAAGAAAGAGACAATCATGCAGTTTCCCAACACAACATGCATACCACAAGGCTAACAGCATGTGGGTACTAAAGATAACTTCAAACAAAAGCTCATCGATACATTTCACCAAAAGATGACAATGATGATAAAAACACTACTAGGTTCCTCAAAAATTCACCTTAGAATTACCATGACTCAGCATTTCCACTAAGAATATACCCAATAATTAAATGCAGGGACTCAGACACGTGTACACTGATGTTCCCAACAGCTAACACATGGAAAAAACACAGGCGTCCATGAACAGATGAACGGATAAGCAAAATGTAGTAAAAACATACAATGGAATATTATTCACCTATAAGAGGGAATGAAGTCCAGATTCATGTGACAGTAGGTAGAACAGAAGTTAACAGGGCTGGGAGGAGGGAGTAATGGGGAATTACTGCTAATGGTTAGTTTTTGTTTTAGGTGATGGAAAAGTTTTAGAATACTGTAGATGTTATATGACATTGTGAATGTACTTAATGTTACTGAAATTGTAAACTTAAAAACAGTCTAAATGATAAACTTCACGCTAAGTATACAGTATTACCGTAAAAAGCAGTAAGAGCAGCTATAACATGATTAGTGCTTACTACACGCCAGGCACTGTGTCTTTTAAATAATGTACAAGAATTACCTCGTTTAAAATCCTATGAAATTGGAATCCCAGTTTTATAAATGAGAAAGTAAAGAAGACACAGTTTGAATAACTGGCACCAACTGGTAACTGGAGAGCAAGAATTTGGATCCAGTGAGTCTCACTGTTGGTGCTATGACCTGGCCTACATCTATTATCGTAGTAACACATGGTTCATTTCAGCAAAGAAAAGCACAACTCCTGGGTTTTTATCTGGGAAATAAAGAAAAAGAAATAAAATTATTTTGAAAAGTCACAGATTAACATTAAAAATTGAGTGACTAAAGGATATAGAAATATACTTCAAAAGATATGATCAGTTTAGAGCCCACAGAGTCCACAGTTGATAAAATAAAGAAAAAAAAAAGCAAGTTTGGGGAAAGCCGGGACGGCTCAGCGGGTTGAGCGCTCGCTTTGAGGCCATGAGGACCGAGGATCGAATCCCGGCTCCGGCCCAGGCAGGACCCACGTGCTGGACTGGGGAGTTCCCACAGTTTGGTTCTCTAACTGTCTCTGTCTCTGTCTCTCTCTCTATCTGTCAAAAAGTAAAATAGAAATAACTATGCACTGAA